>JAUMHI010000052.1:17498034-17514752 GCA_032359435.1 Enteromius unitaeniatus | reverse complement strand
AAAGCTAGTCCCAGATCTTAAAATATGCACAGGCACACCTGTAATGTTTCTTCTAAGGCATTTTCACACACACACACCATGTATAAATTCACGTACCATAGATGATATATCTGCATGTGTGTTTGTGGTTTTCAGGGGAATCTTCAGATTACTGGCAGAGTTTCAGCTGGAGAACAAGGACAATCCTGCGTATACGGGTAAAACACCCAGCTCTGCCCCTCAGTGCTTTATAATGAAGCCTCTGCTTATTAAAACCGATGATTGTTGTTTGTTCAGGATTGTCTTTCCAGGATTTCTACCAGCGGTGTCGGGAGTCGTTCCTGGTGAACAGTGACATCACGCTGCGCACACAGCTCACCGAGTTCAGAGACCATAAACTCATCCGCACCAAGAAGGTCAGCTGAACTCAGACATACTGCAGAATTAAAGGGATGTAATGATATCTAAAAAAAACTTGTAGCTGAACTGTAAAGAGGACTCAAGACGAACTAATTAGAATAACAAAAACAGCACTGCAAAATAAATATTTCACATTATTCACGCTTTACACTACAGAAGTACTCCTTTCCTGATTTCTACACTTGAGAGAGATATTGAATTTAGGCCGCAACCATTCATAACTCATGAGATCATGATCCTGATATCATTCCATCTCTAAGTATTCAGTGTTGTTTGTGTGTCAGGGCGCTGATGGAGTGGAGTATCTGCTGATCCCGGTGGATAACGGCACTCTGACCGACTTCCTGGAGAAAAACGATGTGGAGTGAAACCAGGAAAGCCTCACTGCTGTCCACAGATCAGCTGAATAGCACTTACACTTTCTGATAAAGAACTTGCCAATATTGTATTATAAAGTATTTGATGGTAGTATTTTGCTAAGCAGAGAAAGTGAATGGGTGCCGTCAGAATGAGAGCCTGATGGAATAATCCACAGTCCATCAGTGAACATCTGGAGAAGACTGAAGATCAAAGTAATCCAGCGTTAAGATGATTTGAACTGAAATATGAGTGTGTAATAACTCTTCCTCCAGTGCAGAAGTGTTCTGATCTTTTCATTCTGACACAGGAAATGATGTCATATTTGGGTGAACTGTTCCTGCAGCTCATTCATGTACAGTATTCTGTAAAGTTTGTGAACACAATAAATATTCTTATGCATCTCAGTTTATTTGCATAGAAAAATACATTCCCATAAATTCTCTCAACACAACAAAAACATTGTTACACTTCATTTAGATCATTACAAAAAAAAACATTTCCTCCAAAACAGGAAACGGTCTCCATTTGAACAGGAAAAGGCAACCCGGTAGCAATCAGGAGCGAGGCGTTCAGACGTGATTTGAGAGCAAGTGCTGGCAAATGATTCATCACATCCAAAATAAGTCTGTTTACATAATATATGTGTGTATGCTGTGATAATCATGTGTATATAAATACAAACACATGCTTCTATTTAAGAAAACTGTTGTTTATATATCAAATGTGCATCCATTCAAAATATATACTGTGAGTGTGTATAAATGTACACACACACACACACACACACGTTTGTTTTGGATGGGATTAGTTTGCCAGCACTAGTTAATTTCAGTCTGAGTTCAGGAGCAGATGGGAGATTTCTCTCGTTCTCTCTGTCGACTGCGGGATCGGAGTTTGCTCTCGGTGACAGACTGAACGATTTTTAGCTCCTCGACGTCCAGATCCTTCATCAGGAGCAGAACGGCCTCCAGCGTGTGACTCTATAAACCAGACGGGTTACAGTTTTTCACTGTGATCAATAGAAAGTTCAGAAGAACAACATTTATCTGAAATAAAAATCTATAACATTATAAATGTTTTTAATCACCACTTTAACTCAATTTAAAGCATCTTCGCTAAATAAAAGTATTATTTTTAATAAAATTATAGACTTTTTGCTTTTTATTTCAGATGAATGCTGATCGTTTTATCAATTTACTCCGTTTTAAATATTAATCATATTCAGAAATGTTTCTCGAGGAGTAAATCAGTATATTAGAATGATTTCTGAAGATCATGTGACACTGAAGTAAATCAGATTTGATCACAAAAATAATAAATTAGACTTTAATGTGATATTTAAATAAGAAGCAGTTATTTTACTGTATTTTATGCTGTATTTTGAATCAAATAAATGCAGACTTGGGGAGCAGAAGAAGATTCTTTCAAAAAATCGTACTCTAAACACTGTTCTGCTTGACTGGGAGTGTGTGTATAAGTGTACCTTCCTCCTCTGTGTGTCTCCGGTGTCTCGTGGGGACGACAGCGAGGGGAACTTGTCTCTGGGCAGCAGCTTCATTCCCAGCTGAGCTCGTATCTTGCTGCACAAACACAAACAGAGAGTTCAGTTCACATCCTCAGATCAGGCGACACAGATGAAGCCAGATCTTACTTGGTTTCCTCCATGCTGTAGTTTAGAGGATCCGTCTCCAAGTCGGCTTCTGGCAGGCCATTGGTTGAGCTGGTGGGGGCGGGGCCTGGAGAAACAAGCTCCTCCCCTTCCTCCAGTGCTTGCGTGAGCTCCTCCTCTGTAACCACTGACAACAAACTCAATATAAACATCTTTGAGCAACTCATCATTCATCATTTAAAAAAAAGTGATTATTGAACTATAAATCTTTAAAAGAAAAATTAAGAATTAGTACATATATAAATCTATTTATTCTCTCTTTTACTTTGTTGCCTGAAACGAAATGATCAGTCACTGAATATGAAGTGAGTTTATGTTTTTAGATTTTCTTTCAGTGAGTACTAAAAATGAATAGAAACTATTATGGCCAGAACAAACTAAAATCACCTGGAAAACATATATAAAACAGGCCTATATTGATTATATTAAAACAACACTGATATACATGATCAAATATAAAATAATACACGACCCTGGAGCTCAAATCCATGAATAAATAATCTTTCCATTGATGTATGTTTTCTTACGAATCCGAGGGTGCACAAAATCTAAATTGCTTCTGTGCTCCAGGGACAGGTCTCATATAAAATATGATTAATAATTCTTTCTCATGGGTGCATCTGTTGCGTTGAGAGTGATGGAGGCTCACCCTGGTTGTCTAGTTTGTGCAGGCCGGGCAGGGCTCTGATGACGGTCATGCGGTACCTGTGCAGGTCAGCAGCGTCACAGCACGGGTTCTCAGCCAGCCACAGCACCTTCAGACACCTCAGCCGCTGCAGATGCTTCAGCTCCGACAGACTCCAGATCTTATTCCGTCTCAGATAGAGCTCGCTGAGATGCTGACACGACGAGATGTGCTCCAGAGACGAGATCTGATTCGCACTGAACACACACCAAGAGTTACTACAGTGAGGAGAATGACATATTACTGCCAGAAAGATCAAGACAAACCTCAGTGTGAGGACCTCGATATTAGGAATCTCCACAAATATAGATATCTGTGAACAAAACCAACACATTTATTAAACTTACTGAGATGGTGATATCATAGTACTCTGATTTATAGGCTACTATAACAAATAATGTGTACACTGTGTATGTTTATTATATATATATATGTGTGTGTGTGTGTTTCTTTATACACACATATGTAAACAAAACATGAAAAAAGTTGCATTAAGTAATTCATATATAATTTATTTTAATTTCAGCAACATTTAAACTCATAAAAATCCATTATTTAAATATACTAAAACTAATAAATACACACACTTTACTAAATATAAAAACAAATAATAATACATTGTTGTGCTAAACTTAATAAAATATAATAATGTAAGACTCACATCTGTCAGATTGCAGCCCCTGAAACACACGAATAAATGATTTAGAAAATACAGATATTCAGTAAATGTCCTGCATTAAATCCTCGCTGTATTTATCATCCAGAAACACTGAATACATCAATAAATCTTCATCATCATCATCATCAGGCTCAGAGCTAACACACCAGCAGTTCAGCTTCCTCACGCTGTCCAGGTCCGACGCCTTCGCCCGGGCTAGAACGAGTTTACGCGTTAATTTCATCTTAAATCTCAAGATTTATTGGAAATGCGTCAAAGTTGATCTTAAACGCGTTCAGCGATCATCACACCGCTGCGCATGCGCCTTACTGCCCTCCATGACAACAGCGAGTCACAACATCCGGTCACGTCACAGCGTCGGCCGCTAGAGGGCGACAGAACCCGGATCTCATACTGACGTCTGCGGACAGAACAACAAAGACTAGTCTGTCGGTGTTTATGAAACGATAAAAGAAATGATTCCATCGCTATGTTGAGAGAAGGACTACATTATTAATGTGCCGTGAACTTTGCACAGGATACGCTTCTGTACTGTGATATAGCGCGAAATCAGATTGGGGCTAGTTGTCACACAAATTGGTCTATATCTGTCTAATTATGTCTATATCACTGTTACTTTCTCGTTTTGAGAGCAGATTTCACTAAATATTGTTTTCTCTCTCGAAGTTTCTGCTTCCCCCAACCCCAGCCCAATTTTAGCTGATGTTTTTGTTGCTTTTATTAGGTTTTTCACTGTGATACATCTAATGTGGATTACTGACATGCAGACTATAGTATATATGTGTGTATATATATATATATATATATATAATTAAATTTTTTATAGTTTAGTTATACTTTATCTTAATTTAGTTTCGTCGTCACAGCCTTTTATTTTACGATTGACAGAAAAGCTCAGCAGTTTTTCTACTATCCTTTTTTTAGCTAATTAAAAAGTTAATGTTGATATAAAATAATTACTAATCATGTCATAAAATAAAGCGCTTCTGCTTCTCATTGAAAAACATCGCCTTGAGGCTCTTCAGTTCTCATCATTCTCGCAGGGTTGCCAGGTATAGCAATAACAAAACCCGCTCAATTTATGTTTATGATTACTGTTTCTTTGAGTATCAACAGTTTACCCAGATTTAGGTAATCTCTGTTTACATGGTAAATATTAATATTAACCAAATATCGTGATTATTGTTCTCCATGTAAACGCTCTGAGTGTTGATTAATTTCGTTAATTTTGGCAACCCTGAATCGCTGGCACGCCCAGAACAAACAAGAGGCGGAGCTCCGCAGAGTTCGTGCGCTGCGTGAGGCGAGAGTGAGGAGCTTTCAGGAGAGCAGCGTCTTCTCCGAGATAAGGGCTGATTTCTGCTGATTTCTGCTGATTTCTGCTGATCTCTGCTGTCCTCCATCATGCATGTAGACTTTGAGAAGCTGCGGATGAGCGGCGCGGGAAAAGCCATCGCGGTTCTGACGAGCGGCGGAGACGCTCAGGGTAATAATCACCAGAAAGACTCGGACTCAACACAGAGCTTTCAGTCAGCGCTGGGCTCTCAGACAGACACGCCGCACACAGTGCTGTATATCTAGGGGTCGTGCTAGGGGTTGACACGCAGCCCGTTACCTGCTGTAGAGCAAACACACAGATATGCTCGATTTGCAACAAAAAAGATCAGTCGTTGTTTCTTAAATGTTCAAAACGTCTAGTTTTTAATGCATTAAGATCGGTTTTTATGCGAACATTAACGGAACATTACATTCCGACAGTTTGAAACGTTATTTGAATGTTCTCTCAACGTTTAAATCACGTTATTTAAATCTTTGAGTACTGTGCAAAGTGTCCGATCAGACATATTTTTGTCAATATTAATTTTTTTGTTGAAAACTGAAATATTAAAAGTCACAGAGGAATATTTACAGAGTAATGCACTTTGAAGAGGGGCAACATTACATTTCTCATACAGTCAATGACTTCAGGAAGATGCAGCGTCATAATTTAGGTTAATTTTGATTGGTTGGTCAATTCGTAAATTCTTCTGACTTTAGCAGCATTTGTTGCATTGTGTGCCAATTAATAGCCATTAAAAAGCACTTCCTCCCATGCCTGTAACTCAAGAAGTATTAAAGTGATCTTAATGCGCTTTTAGATTTTGGATCTTAACAAATTTTTACTTCGTCGTCTTATTTTTTAAGGCCCTGTATTGTTCAGAGATGGAATAAATCGTACACGAATAAATCACTTTGCACAGAAATAATACTTTATTTCTATTAAAGATCATCCAGATCATGTTAAAAGTAGAAATGTATGTTGTTTTTCTTTATCAAAACTTCTCTCTGCTCTTTTTCTGAAGATATTAAAGATAGCTCGGTGTTATTCTACATTCTGTTTCTTTATATATTTGACTAAAAATGGTCATTTTGACCCCCTCTACAAAATAGCAAATATACATCAGTGACCTTTAATAATTCTGCTTATTAATGCATGCATTTCTTATAAATAGAAATAAAACTGTTTTTGTGAAATGACCCCAAATTATGGAGTGATCTGCAGATTTTTTTTCTCATGTATGTGTGTCTGTATCTGGTGCGCAAGTAATGCATGCACTGACTGTTATGTAACCCGTCATGACCCCTATCTAGTGTGCATGCTCACCTCATGCTTCAGTGGTTTTGTTATTTGCTCCTGAGTTGTTTCCAGATTAAATTTGCATTGCATGTTGTGTCACTGTATTGCGTTACAAACAGTTAATCAATGCTTACTGACTCTTTAGTTGCTGAATTAAACACCAGAGTTAGAGTCTCTTTTCAGGGTGCATGATGATGATGATGACGACGTGTGGTTTCTGTAGGTATGAACGCAGCCGTTCGCGCTGTAACACGCATGGGCATTTACGTGGGCGCTAAAGTCTACCTGATTTACGAGGTGAGAGATGTTGCTCTGCATGCATGGAGTCTCGCAGCGCTGCTGTGGTTCTGATGCGTGTGTTTCTCCAGGGTTATCAGGGTCTGGTGGATGGAGCAGATCACATCAAACTCGCCAACTGGCAGAGCGTCACCAACATCATTCAGCTGGTGAGGCTCCATGCGTTTACTGCTCCTGCTGCCTTGCGTGCTCTAGAAGTACATCTAATGAAATAGAATTCAGTGTAGAATTCCATGAGGAATCAATTGGGTGGAGGGAAAAAATGTGTTTAATAATAAAATGAAGTCAGAGGGAGGCTAGAGATATGGAGCGAGTCATATTTTAATGAAAGATTGTAAATATTCTAAAGATATTATTATAAATATATTTGTTTTGATGTAAATGCGATTGTATTACTTGTATCATTTATTCAGAGATTGCCATGAGAATAGCACTGATGCTGGCATGTCTTTAAAAAGTGTAAATAAATACATACATTTAAAAGAAAGGACAAAAAATATATATATATATATATATATATATACTAATATATGCTAAATAAAATTATTTTCAGTTTAAGTATTATTAGTTATTTATTAAATATACATTTTATTATGATATTTTTGAATTTGTATACCAGTTTTACTTTTAGTTTGGAAATGTTAATCAATATCAAAGATTTTTTAATTTCTGATTTCCATACCTGATAATATCAGATCATTTTAGATAATAGTGGATATTTTTTTACGTTGAATACAGTTGGTTTTTTTCCTAGTTATTGAGCTGATGAGATATCCTTCCTGCTGGTTTTGACTGACAGCAGCAGGAAACAGGATTTAGATTACAGCAGCAGATTAAATCTGAGATTACAGCGGCGACCCTCAGCAGTGTTTCCGTCACACACACACACTCCTGACGCAGTATTGAGCTAGAAACAGTGTGCAGGATGACAATTTAACTTCAAATTAAATGCAAATCAACACATTTCCAACTTCACCACATTTTAAAACCAATTAATTTGAAAGGTCCCCAAACTCCTCAATTATGTATTTATCTCTTAATATGTCAATTATCTTCTCCATTGACATATTTGTTATCCATCTGCCTATATTTGGTGCATAAATACATTTCCAATTTAAAAGAAATGGGCCGTTTCGCTTGAAGAATATGTTTATGTATTCGATCTCCTTAAGATATAGAAATGAAATGAATATGTCAGTGAGATATTAACATCAAGGATCTTCTAGGGTACTATTATGCATAAAAACCCTTAAACAACAGAGAGGAATACTAAAACAAAAGACACTACCATCAACATCTCAAAATCAATTTTTCAGTATTATTATTAGTAATTAGTAATGTAACGTTTTAATTTATTGTAATTGTATCATATTAGTGTAATCTTCACTAACAGCATTCACTCTTATCTAATCAAGATGTTTCTCATTCTGTGATCAAACTGAGAATATGGCTGTTTGAGATGTTCTCCTGCTCGTCCCACTCTTAAAGTTCCACCATGTTAGGCTATATATAAAACAAATCAGACATAATGTTAATCTGTAGAAGGTTAGAGAGCTAAATGTTGCTCACTGGAAAAACTACAGCTGATTTAGCTCATAATTTTCCACCCTGTTAGGTTTTTATAGTCTGTGGAATGTGAAACTAATTACAACACAATTGCAGAATACAGAGCTCGGCCAGTACGTGTTCCATATATCAAAACGTGTCACTATTTTGCTACAATGCAATTAAAATTAAAAAGATCAAAAGTATGTCACTTTTTTTCCCAAAAATTCTGAAGACAAAATGTGTAACGAGTAACAGGGTGGAATATTTTGGCTGTAGATTTATCAGTGATCGATGTTTAGCGCTCTGACTTTCTAAAGATGAAAATAACTGTTTTTTGATTGCACAAACATTCTCCATAAAAAAGCCTAACAGGGTGGAACTTTAAGAGTGGGTCGAGCAGGAGAACGTTTTCAAAAACTTAAAAAAAAATGGTATGAGTGACATTTACATCCATTTGTACAGTTAAATTACAGCTAAAAAAATAAACAGCATCACTTCTTTAAAATGATCTATAGGAAGCACATCCTAACAGGGTGGAAAATGAGTAAATGAAGAAGAATTGTACAAAAATAAATATACTTTCACATGATTTATATGTGTGAGTTTAGCCTAGTTCATAATCTTTTGAGGTTTTTAGCATTCCATGGTTTATATTTCTAGTGGAAGTTGATTACTTTGCACTGAGGACATGATCAAATTAAACTCGTATATCTAACAAAATAATATTTTTAATGTCTATTACCTCTGCTTAAATGATAAATTACACCTAATGTATAGAATTTCAGCAATTTCGTATAAATATGTGAGTATTTTAGAGAAAATATGAGTACGTAAATCATAAAGACAGAAAAGTCACTGTATAACAGGAATGACTCGTATGTGAATTTATATATTAATACTATAGGCATCTTAAAGATGACATGCACCAATAATCTGTCATATCTTTAGCATGCTTCGATGCAGTCATTGTCTATTAAACGTACCGCTTTGCTGATGTGACACTGCACATACTGAACTGAGACCCTTGTCATGTTTGCAGGAAGTGCACTGAAACAGCAGTCAGTAATGTTTTTGGAGGTCTGTAACTGTGTGTGTTCTCAGGGCGGCACCATCATCGGCAGCGCTCGCTGTAAAGCCTTCACCACCCGCGAGGGTCGTCTGAGCGCGGCGTTTCACCTGCTCCAGCGGGGCATCACTAACCTGTGTGTGTGCGGCGGAGACGGCAGCCTGACCGGAGCCAACATCTTCCGCAGCGAGTGGAGCGGTCTGCTGACGGAGCTCGTGCAGCAAGGTACAGAGAAGAGCCACCTTGTGCTGGGAAGAAAGCTCCTTCAGATGTTAAAGACTCCACCATTTTGACTAAAAAGTTTCTTCTATGGCATCGTGAAGCACCTTTATTTGTTAGATTTTACTGTAAAATTGTTGCATTTCATTCATACTCAGAATTAGTTTTAATATCCTTTTCATTTTTAATTTTTTTTTTGTCATTTCCTTTTTTAAAAGTTAATTTATTTATTTTATTTATTCTTATTATTGTTTTTTTTTTTTTTTACTTTTTTTATTCACTGTTGTTTTCAAAGTGTTCGTTTATTTGTTACTAACTTTATTTCAGTTTCAGTCCAGTTAGTGTTTTTACTTTCTTTAAATAGGTCTTATTTCTTCCCAATATTTTTTGTTCACATTTCTGTCATTTCTAGTTAGTAATTTTGTTGTGTTATATTTTATTTTATATTTTTAAAAAGTTTTTTTTTAACTTTATTTTCAGTTCAATTATTTGTTATTTTTTGCTTTTAAAAGAAATGTAATTTTTGTGTTTTTTTATGTAAATTTTTTTTCCAGTTTAGTCTTCTTATTTTGTTTTCATTTTTATTTATAATATTTTTTTAATCATTTTACAATTTTTTTTATTCTGATATTTAAAGTTTTAGTATTTTTTTTATTTATTAAAAAATTTAGTAATTTTCAGTCCAACTTAAACAAAAAAAATGTTGGCATGGGAATGATCTGAAATCCGAGTTCAGGTTCTGTTTTTCACACAAGTTAAACTTTTTTTAATAACTCATTTCATTTCAATTATCTTTTTTTTTTTTTTTTGAAGGTTTTGTTTTTAGACCTTAACATTGCTTCTGTACCCTGAAAGCAGAGCTTGAAACAGAGCTGGATCTCTTTTAACATTCTCTCTTTTCTGTGTCACAGAGTTACGCTCCACTAGCTTCACTAGCAGCATCAATAGTCCTCTGTTTGCTCTCCATTAGAAGCTGCCAAGAGCTTTAACACTGAGCGACAGAGTGAACGATGTGCTGCATTTGAATGAAAGTCCTCCTGGAGCTTCTGGTCTGTGGTGTTGAGCAGGATCTGGTGTGTTTGGTGTGTTTCAGGCCGGATCACAGACTCTCTGGCGCAGCAGCACAAGCATCTGAACATCGTGGGGCTCGTGGGATCCATTGATAATGACTTCTGTGGAACCGACATGACAATCGGAGCCGACTCTGCTCTGCATCGGATCATGGAAGTTATTGATGCAATCACCACCACAGCACAAAGGTCTCTCTCACACACACACACACACACACACACACACACACAGCTAAAAATTAACTCATGCCACAAAATGAATTCTTTTCATCTTTGCAGTTTCAGGGTCCAATCATAAATACCATAACCTGACCTTCATCTCATAATGATATTCACATCACTTTTTTCTTCAAAGATTTGCAATATTCCACACATTAAATAACTAACCATAATTCTTCTTCTTATTATTATTATTTCTAAAATGAGATTACTTAATAATAATAATATTAATAATTACTGCTAAATTATTAGCATATATATATATATATATATATAATATTAGCAGCAGTTAACTTTATTATAATAAAAATAGTAATAATAATTAATTTACTGTTTATAACCATAAATAAACTCTTTTTTTATTAGTTGTTTAGAGGTGCCATGACAATCTTAGGGATCTCTAATCTAATCTTATAACTACTGCTATTGTTGTTATTAATAATAATAATACTTTTTATGACTAATAAAAAAAAAGTTGTATTTTCACTTTTTTCTCATATTCCTTACATTAAATAACTAAACATACAAACATTCAACAACAAGTTTTTTTTTTTTTATTATTATTTTAAACAAATTAATGCTTTTATTCATTAAGGATGCATTAAAATTTATCAAAAGTGACAGATAAGATGTTTAGGATGTTACAAAAGTTTCTGTTTCAAATAAATGCTGTTCTTTTGAACTTTCTGTTCATCTGTGAATCCAGAAAAATTAAAGGTACGATGGTTTCCACAAAAATATTGAGCAGCACAGCTGTGTTCAACACTGATAATAATCAGTAAATCAGTATGATGATGATTTCTGAAGATCATGTGACACTGAAGACTGGAGGAATGATGCTGAACATCACAGAAATAACACAGATTCATGTTTTCATATATTTACTGTGGTGTTGATCAGATAAATGCAGCTGTGCTGAGCAGAAGAGACTCACTCGTGTGCTTGTGTTGTTTTCAGTCATCAGAGGACGTTTGTGCTGGAGGTGATGGGACGTCACTGTGGGTACGTCATGTCCACTGCGCTGTTGTAAACTTCAGAAGGGCATCAGGTCTGGTTTGATCCGGTCTGGTCTGGTTCTGCAGGTATCTGGCGGTGGTCTCTGCTCTGGCGTCTGGAGCAGACTGGCTCTTCATCCCTGAGGCTCCGCCGGAGGACGGGTGGGAGGATCACATGTGCGCTCGACTCGGAGAGGTGACACGCCACAGTTTAGATGATATGTTCCTGGAGCACAGAGTCATCAGCAGCTCAGGGATATCTGGAGAAAAAGACAACAATACACCGTATGGGTCAAAATTAGACCAAAAACCATTAGGATATTAATTAAAGATCATGTTCTACTGTAAATATATCAAAACTTCATTTCTGATTAGTAATATGCATTGCTGAGGACTTCATTTGAACAAATTTAAAGATGATTTTCTCAGATGTTTCTGCTCCCTCAGGTTGTCTAATAGTTGTCATTTTTTGGGTGCATACATCTGAATTAAAACAAATTAACCTTTTGGCTGGTTTTGTGCTCCAGGGTCACACTGTAGGGTATAGAAATCACTTGACTCTGTGTGTGTGTGTTTTGCAGAGCCGCAGTAAAGGCTCTCGTCTGAACATCGTGATCATCGCAGAAGGAGCCATCGACAAACACGGCCAGCTGATCTCCTCCAACTACGTCAAAGACGTGAGACTCTCCGACCGAGCTGTTCTTCAGTTCTCTGATGATGTGAGCCTGATGTGTGTGTGTGTGTGTGTGTGTGTGTGTGTGTGTGTGTGTGTAGCTGGTGGTTCAGCGGTTGGGTTACGACACGCGGGTCACTGTCCTGGGACACGTTCAGAGAGGAGGAACGCCGTCCGCCTTTGATCGAGTCCTGGTGAGAGCAATAACATTTATTACTTTTATTTTGGCGTTTCTTCGATTTATTACAAAACACTCGACAGCGTTAGCATATCACTCACATTTTCATTTAATATTTTATACATTTTATACATTTAATATATATGTTTATTGAACTTTTCACTTATATATGTTTTTTTATTTTTATATATATATATATATATATATATATAATTCAGTTCAGCTTTATTTTATTTTAATTAACGAAGAAGATTTTTCTTCTTTGTTTTTCAGGGAACCAAAGATGGAAGCTACGATAGATTTTGTAATCCATTAAATTAATTAATTAATTCAATTCAGTTCAGTACAGTTTATACCCAAAACATCTAATGTTACTTTAAACTTTTAATAATGCATTATAAAATCAAAGGTTGTCTGCTAATATTATTGAATGGAGCTCAAATTAACTAACAATACTTTTGTTTTTTTTAAGCAACATTAACACAATGTTGAAGAATAAAATGTCTAAATTTGGTTAAAATAAAGTTCCGTTGTCATTCAGTGTAACATGATATATTCATCTGACTTGTACATACTAAAATATATAAAAAAATAACGAAGCCTATTACATTTTATTGTGTTTTAAATGAGTAAAAAATCTTACTGACAAATGGACAAAACCTAGGAGTGGGAAAAATACAATTCATACAATATCATGCCTGATAAGATTGTTACACTGAATGAATTTTAGTGGGTAAATCAGTAAAAATAGTGTGTGTTTTGGCTTAAAAAAATAAAACCCGTGTGTGTGTGTGTATGTTGATGTTCTCTCTCTCTCTCTCTCTCTGTGTGTGTGTGTGTAGAGCAGTAAGATGGGCGTCGAGGCCGTGGTGGCTCTTCTGGAGGCGACCCCGGAGACCCCGGCCTGTGTGATCGGTCTCTCTGGGAATCAGGCCATGCGTCTGCCGCTCATGGAGTGTGTGAACATGGTGAGCCACTCGCCAAACACGCCTGACCTTTGACCTCCGGATAGCCTGACTGTTTTTTTTTTTTTTTTGCGCTTATAGACGAAAGAGGTTCAGAAAGCCATGAACGAGAAGAGGTTTGAAGAGGCCATTCAGCTGCGTGGAAAGTGAGTGTTGTTCGTTCGTTAATGAATCTGTGAGACGGTTCACTGATTGACACGTGATTGCAGGAGCTTTGAGAACAACTGGAACACGTACAAGCTTTTAGCCCATCAGAAGCCTGCTCTCTCAAAGGTAACCAACTCCCTGACCTCCAGCTCTTAAACACCATACGCTTTCTTCTTCTTTTTTACCAAGTCAACAAAAAAACATAGTTGACGCTATTTACTTTTATAATAATATATAATATTGTGTATAATATAATTCTAATATTGTGTACATTTATTTTTAAAGTGAATTAGTTCAATCACATGTCATGTAAACAAAAACTTATTTTGGATGTATTTGTATATATGTGTGTGTGTGTGTGTGTGTGTGTGTGTGTGTATATATATATTATACACACTAAACGTTTTTTATTATTGTCATTTCTTTATTGCATTTAATATTCTATTTCAAATTGAAGTACTGTCATGTGTTTGTAGAGTAATCACTCGATGGCGATCCTGAACGTGGGTGCTCCGGCCGCGGGGATGAACGCTGCTGTGAGGTCAGCGGTTCGAGTCGGGCTCGCTCAGGGTCACAGGGTTTACATCGTCCACGACGGCTTCGAGGGTCTGGCCAAAGACGCGGTGAGGGCCGCAAACACCTGTGCATTTGCTCGTTTGTGGATTATGACAGCTTCTCTGAGCTCTGCTTCTCTCTGCAGGTGGCTGAGGTTCACTGGCATGATGTGGCTGGATGGACGGGGCAGGGAGGATCACTGCTGGGCACCAAACGGTCAGTGTGTGTCTTCACCATCTTGACCAGACAAGCCCCGCCCACACTGCAACCTGAATCTTTTATACTTTTTCTCAGTGCATTGCTTTTCATTTCATTTATTATTATAGTTAAGTAAAATTAAAAGTAAAATACTTGGGATAAAATAAATGTTAGCTGAAATAAGAAAATATTTCTTATTTTCATTTATTTTAACTTGAAATATTCAAATAACTAAAACTCAAGTTAAAATAAAAACCCTGTTCAGTATACATGTATAAAACACAAAAAATGACAACTCCAAATTCATATAAAATATAAAAATAAAAACTGAATATTTAATAAACAAAAAATAGTATCAATGATACTAAATGATGTGTGTGTGTGTGTGTGTGTATATATATATATTTATATTATTTATTTATTTACATTTTTTTCTGAATGTTTCACTCTCATTTAATAATATGTATTATGAATGCATTCTTTTGTGTTTATATTTGTTCAGAACTCTTCCCAGCTCCTGCATGGAGAACATTGTCGCCAATATCGGAAAATACAACATCCAGTCACTGCTGGTGATTGGTGGATTTGAGGTGAGTGTGTGTGTGTGTGTGTGCTAGTGTGACCGTGTGTGTGTGATAACCGTGTGTGTGTCTCCTGCAGGCGTATGAAGGAGTTCTGCAGCTGGTCGAGGCTCGAGGCCGTTATGATGAGCTGTGTATCGCTATGTGTGTGATTCCTGCCACCATCAGCAACAACGTGCCGGGCACAGACTTCAGTTTGGGGGCAGACACGGCCGTGAACGCCGCCATGGAGGTGTGTGTGTGTGTGTGTGTGTGTGTGTGTGTCTCTGAAGAACACTGATCACTTGTCTCTGTCTGTCTGCTCAGAGCTGTGATAAAATCAAGCAGTCTGCGTCTGGAACCAAACGCCGCGTCTTCATCGTGGAGACCATGGGTGGATACTGTGGTTACCTAGCAACCACCACCGGCATCGCCGTGGGAGCAGACGCCGTCTACATCTTTGAGGAGCCGTTCAACATCCACGAGCTGGAGGCAAGATCACAATCACGGCCTCTTCTGCTCACCGAGGCTGCATTTATTTGATCCAAAATAGTGAAATATTATTCTAATGTAAATCAACTGCTTTCTGTGTGAATCTGTGTTAAAGTGTAATTTATTTCTGTGATGTTCAGCTGTATTTTCAGCATCATTCCTCCAGTCTTCAGTGTCCAAAATTCAGCAGAAATTAAATACACTTTCACACAGAAAACTGCTGTTTTCTTCAAACAAATGCAGTCCTGGTGAGCAGAAGAGAGCATCATTCTTCCAGACTCTTCTGACCTGTAGTGTTTGGTTGTGGTGCAAGCAGCTCAAGCTCTTCCAGATTCTTGAACTGTTAGTTGTTCATTTTTAATTAAATTAAAATGCGCTTTTGTTTTAGAAAATCATAACTTTGAACCTTCTAACTTTCCCTTTTCAGACGAACGTGGAGCATCTGACGGAGAAAATGAAGAATGATATTCAGAGAGGACTAGTGTTGAGGTGTGTGTGTGTAATAACTCTCTCTGTACTGCTCTCTCCTGTCCTTCATTTAGCTGTGCTTCACTCTCTGCAGGAATGAGAAGAGTCACAAGCACTACACCACTGATTTCATCTACAATCTGTACTCCGCTGAGGGCAAAGGCGTCTTCGACTGCAGGGTCAATGTTCTGGGTCACCTGCAGCAGGTGAGACGCCGTCTAGTGATCCCGACGAGTGTGTTATGAACATTTCTGTCCTGTTCTGAGTTGTGGTTTGTGTGTTTAGGGTGGCGTTCCCACTTCGTTTGACAGGAATTTTGGCACTAAACTGGGAGTGAAGTCCGTTCTGTGGCTCACAGAGAAGATGAACAACACGTACAGACAGGGTGAGACGCACATCCTACCTGTTAACTCACATAAACATGACATCACAGAGAAAATAAAATACACATATTAAATTAAAAACAAACTTAAAAAATTAGGAATATAACCTTGGCAAGTAACTCATAAATAAAACACGTTTAGGTACTAAATAAATAAAGCTAAAACTGAAATACATTTAAAATGAAAGCTAAGTAGAATAATTCATTAAATTATTTATATATATATATATATATATATATATATATATATACAAATACAATATAAAAGTAGTTTAAT
>JAUMHI010000052.1:17479182-17493523 GCA_032359435.1 Enteromius unitaeniatus | reverse complement strand
CAGGACATTTAGCTACAATTTAATTTTAGTTTAATTATTAGTAATTTTGTTACATGCTTTTGTCATTTTATTTGGTTTTTGCACCATTTATTCTTATTATGAAAACTACAAAATAATGCATAAGCACTTAAATTGGGATGGAGACGTTAGACTGAAATGTTTTAATGGTGCTGTCAAACAGGACAGCATGAATTTGGGTCAGAACTGAACTAAATGTCCTTCTGTCCTGTGCATGTGACCCACTGACCTCTCTGCGTGTGTTTGTGTCATCACAGCTTATGCATCAGTATACATGCAATAATCAGATCGATGGATCAGTCAGACTAAAAGGCCTTCATGTAAACACATCAATCAATCCCACTACAATTTTGATCAGTTGTATTGAAAGGAGTTTTGTAAACCTGAAGAAAATAAAATAAAAATCAGCATGCATATCATAATATATCGATATCAATATATATCAGGTACAGTACATCAGTTTTTATTTAAGGGAATATAGCTGTAAACTATATAATGATGGTATATATATATAGATATATATACACACACACACATATATTAAATGCTGCTTTACTTACATTATTTTAAAATGGATGCAATTTTTAAATAAATTTGGAATTAATTATTAAATTATTTTATTTTATTATTTGTAAAAAAACAAACAAATTTATATATATATATATATATATATATATATATATATCTTCAAACTGTTTTTATATTTTACATTGCAAAAATGAAATAAAAATGGAAAAAGTAAAAAAAAAAAAAGAAGAATCAAAATGAAATCAATTAAAATTGACAAATCAATACGGTCTACCCAGATCTAACATAAACATATCTATAGTCTGATAATGGACAGCAATAATCAAAAACAGTACACACACTTCAAATGTGTGAGATCTCTGTGAATGTAATCGTACACAGACAAACACAGACTGGTTTTGTTTCACATTTCCACCGCTCAAAACAGTCCACTCTTGGTCCCCAAATGGGGTCATTTGCCTAATAGCATGAGTCTCAAAAGTTCAATGAGTGTCACATGACCCTCACACCATTGACACAGAGGCGTTTCAAAACACAGGCCTGTCTTACCAAATTCTACAGCAGCATCACACACATCTTTTTTTATTGCAACAAGCTCAGGGAATACAAATACTGATGCTTGAATTTTACAAAAAAAAAAATTCATTAAATGAATTCTAATTGAACTAAACTATTTTACCCACTATTTATGTTCTGATTATATACGCATTTTTGTATTGCATTTATAATACAGAATATAAAGTGTGCAGTGCTGGACACTTCATGCACTCAGTGGTCACAGCTTTTTAATGCATCATTATTTTTTGGGAGGGGTAAGGCTGCTGGGGTCACGTGACAGTGAGGTGCGATGCAGGGCGGTTACCTGAGACAGCCAGGTGCACATACCTTACTATACAAGGACAGACTTGCTTTTACGGGCCGTGAGCCATGAACACAAGCATGAAGGGTGGCGTTACTAGAGCATGCTGGGACCTAAAGCTGACACACTGGTTCTTACAAGACACACACTTCTCCAAATGATGGCTTTTAAAGAAAAAAAAAAAAACACAGGTTTTAAAACACCAACTGCACTCATGTTCAAGCCAGTTCAATTTTAGTATACATACAAACACACATGTCCATATACAAATATATACTAGTGCGGTCAAACATTAATCACATACAAAATAAAGGTTTTTCTTTACATAATGGGTATACTATTATTATTTATTATGTGTATATATATATATATATATATATATATAAATATAAATATAAACACATGCATGTACATATTTAAGAAAAATACATTATGTTTACATATTAAATATAATTGTATATATATATAATATATACAATTTAAGATAAGAATATAAATAAATAAACTGTATATACACAAAATATATACTGTATGTGTGTGTTTATATATACACGTAATACACAGAAATATAAACTTACATATATTATGTGAACAAAAACTTTTCTTTTTAATCCAATTAATTGTTTGACAGTATATATGTATATAAATAATTCAACTAAATATATATATTTTTTATTTTTATATATTTTAATATTTTTTATACCAATACGTTGCAATTTTACTATCATTATATATATTATTTTGGAATTCATTATATTTTATATTTTAGTTTTAAATGTTAATCATTATTATATATAATTTTTTTATGTTATATTATGGCCCATTTATAATTTCCTTTAATAAGAAAAACAAATTAATATTTTGATTTAGATTTAATTTGGATGTTTTCTAGTTTAATTTTTAGTCATTCTGTTATGGACTTTTGTGAGTTTTTTTTTTTACTCATTTCCATTTATTAATTTTAGTGCATCAACATATCTAGTGTTCTTTTTAGTTTAAATTAGTTTTTATCTAATATGTTTATTTATTTTATTTCAGCTTTATTTCAATTAACAGAAATATTCAGAGTAGTTTTAGTGAACCACACCAACTCTGGTCTAAGCTGACAGTTAATTGGTCGTTAGCTGGAAATCAATTACATTAAGTAAGAGTTTGTGAGGAATGAGCAGAGCCAGCATATTAGGGTAAGATTAGTGCACTACTTGAGCTGTTTAGAAGGTTATAAGGCCATGTGTGATCGACTGACGGAGTTCATGAGTCAATGAGCTGGTGTCAAGCCTGAGCTGAAGCCTTCAGGAAACTCCTGAGCGCCGCACCCAGCTCACGGAAGAAACCTGAGAGCGTGTCCTTCACCAAAGAAGATCTGATGCATTCACACACTGCGACATGCAACGAGAGCTCAGGGAAACCCAGGTCTGCATTAATTATTCACCTCTGTGCAAGCATCCTGTCCAAAGAACAGCGAGAAACACAGGGACAGATGCGCTGTCTGTTATGACAAACATGCTTTATGTTCATCACACAACACTAACACACAGTTTACTGCACACTGAAGGAGTTCATACTAAACACGGCTTTTCAGCAGCATTGGTTCTGCTGCTTTATTTTTCCAACACTGATTTAAATAAAAGTCTTTGATAAAGCATTAAAAAAAAAAATGTACTTGATGCTTTAATAAAGGACTGCAATTCCAAGAAGGACCGCAAATCACATCAATTGCAATAATAATAAAAAATTATGAAAAAAATTTTTTTGTTGTATTTACAGAAAAAAATATTTGAAGTTCACAGAAAAAATTGCATATATATATATGTGTGTGTGTGTGTGTGTATATATGTATTTATGTACACACACACACACACACACACAGGAAAACTGATTTGATTACATCATTTGTGTTGTTTGATGGGAGTGGGCGGAACTTTGCTCACTGCAACTCTGCTTGGCATAAATTCTGTAAAGCATTGTGGGTAACGTAGTTTCTCACCACAAATTTTTAATATAAAAAAAAATATAAAAAAAAATGTAATCAATGCAACGGTTCAACAAAAGAAATTGATTAATAACCCCAGAGCTGACAACAGGTCTGCATTTAAAGATAACAATTATTGTTAAAAAACAATTTTTCTATGGACAAAATTAGCTTTTTGCTTCCAAAACCCAATTTTGTCATAAAACATTAAAGTATTTGAGCTTGTGTTAACCACCGTAGACCTAATTTCAGGCATTTCAACTAAACACACATTTAAAAAAATTACAAGAGAACAAGCACAACAGAACCAAAAGTTTTAAAACGCAACTCATTTGGGCCTGCAGCACTCTATAACTCTTATTCTCGACAAAATGCACACTAGTTTATTTCAAGAACATTATTGTACTACTCTGAACACACCTGGTTTCTGACAAAACTGAGAATTTGGCTCCATGAAAGGCTTGTTGTGCGTTTGCTCCTGCTTTGTTTAGACGCAGTAAAATCATCATGAGCCACACACTTTCGATTTAAAAAGTTGAGTTGCATCAAATTTCGCAGCCTTCTCAAAACAGTGATGGGTGTCAGAAAATAGGGAAAGCATGGTGAAATGTACATGCAAATATGTAGGAAAATAAGAAGCGTGTGACAGAAAATGGAGGTTCAGGCGCTCAGGTGAATATAAACCTGTGAGAACATCAGACGCGGTTAGTCATGGCTGGACGGACGGAGACACACATGTCTGACATCACTGCCATTCCCAGTCAACACACACACAGACCGCAGTCAAAACACAGCTACTGAAGCTCTGAGATCATTTCCCAGTAACACCTGAATTCAAACGCCGTGCCGTCACCACCACAAACAAATCAAAACACGCCAACATCATCTAATGAAGCTACGCTTCATGTCAACATCAACCAGTTTATTAGTTTATTAATATTTTGATTTGGTGATTGGTTTGTTATGTGCTTTTTCAGTTTTATCATTATTGTTTACAATTCTAAATCAAGATTAAGATTTCAAGTTTTATTTACCTTTCATTTCTCATTATTTATTTCATGTCTACATTATTGAGTGCAATGCAGTATATTTATATATCAGTGCTGTCATATTTCTTTAATATGTTTGTTTGTTCGAAATACTAATATAATAATGCAGCAGTGCATATTTGATCATTATTTATTTTTTATTTAAGTTTTCATTTTAGTTTATTCCATGTCCATCATCCAATGCATGAATTTATATTAGTATTATTTTATTCTATTACAGTTTCAAATATGCTTTTATTTTGCTGAAATATTATGCTTAAATTTGATTTTATTTATTTATATATATATATATATACACACACACACACACGTATACATACATACACAGGTATATATATATATTTATTTTATTTGCGTTTTAGTCATTTTTAATGTTTTTTTTGCTATTCAGATTTTTTAAGATTTTCACTTAAAATTATTCAAATGATTTTCCAGAGCAATATTAAAGTTATATCATATATGATATATATATATATGAATAAAATAGTATATAAAAATTAAGTTGTTCTAATAATTATCTTGATTCTCTTTCAGCTTTATATCAAATAACAAAAATGTTTTATTTTTAGTTAAAATAGCTCGATTGAACAATAACAATCCTTATGCAACGGAGCATCCAACAAGCACAAAATGTGTGTTGTGCATAAAGCAGCTGCTGTAATGTGACGCACAAAGTTCAAGCAAACTGAACTTGGACTGTCCACTACTCAATCTGTTCAAACTGGATGCTGAGGTAAAAAACTGGACAGAACAGAATTAAAGGGATGATTCACAGCCAGATGCAAGCGTACACTGACTAACCAGGAGAAAATTTATACTGAATAATACTTGGAATTCAACAGCGTTTGTGTCAACATTTACTGCTGAAGGCAAACTCGTTCCAAAAGCGCAGGGGACAAATTAAGAGACGCGTCGTCTCAGAGAGGGGTTTAGCACAGCCCAACAGTCGCTGAACAGCCTGCTAAAAACCCTGCCAATAATTAATAGCCTGTAAAGCCCCATCACTAAAAATATTAACGCTCAGGCTACTTGACCATCCTGACCCGTCCCCAGTCGAGCGGAGCGCTGAATTGCTGACATGAGTCATGTGAAAGGACCTAAAGGGCTAGTCAAAATCCAGCTTACACCACAACCACCCCTCTCTGGTCAAGCCTGGCATTCCCGTTTCACAGCCGAGGGCACGACGCGAGCGGAGAGAGAGAGCATCAGCAGTATGAGTCACTAACATCAGCTCATAAAACTCAACAGCTTCTGTTCCCAGCGTCACACGAACACACTGCCTACACACTCGGCCTGTTGCACGCTCGTTTGCGATGCTAATGGCCTTTAATTTCACGCCGCTGCATCTCGTACTTCAGGTAGCAGGAGCCTTTGTGCAAACGGAGCGAATTATATTCCTTTCAACTGATTGTCAAGGTGCCTGAGGGTGATTTCGACATATGACGGCCTCTCCTACACGCCATCGCCCACGCAGAGCTATGAAAGGCACGCCGGTTACGAAAGGAACAGAGCATCAGACAGGATCTCCTCAGATAGACGCGGCCTTCTAGGGATGCCAGATGCATCAGTACCAAGCGCATATGAACATGCAAATCTAAAAATGCAGATTGGCATGTAAACTAGCGCTCACTACTAGGTCAAACTGAGGAATTTTTGAGCAGCTGAGTTAAAGGCGCCTTTAGCTTCTAAAGCTAAAAAAATAACATAATATGTTTGCACACATTCAGAAAGCATGTTATGTTTACATCGCCGTTTCTCTGAAAAATAACATTACATGTAACCTGTATGATCCTGCCCACTTACAGTGTATTGCTGTCCAGGAATAATGTTATGTTTAGAAAGCAGGAGCTCCAGGTATTAGCGGATACACCACTGCAAATCCATTTGTACAGCAGCCACCTTTGCTGTTGGTGAGGTATTAACTGCTAGTTTAGAGTCTTAAATGAGTTAAGGCTGCTTTGTGCCTGCTCAACATACTGTCTAAAGACATAACACAGCAGAAGTCGCAATAAATGAAGCCTGCTCTGATCCACCTCAATAAAAGCAGACTGTGTTGTATTTGCTGTGTAAACGCACTCATGCCACATCTGAGCAGCATTCAGAACACCTACAGTAAATGAAACTAGAGGCGCTTCTGTGCCACCTGTGCGGTATAAACTTCATATTTTTGAGGTATGAGTTAAGGCTGCTCTATGCTTGTTAAAAATCCAATGCAGCATAAAAGCCAGAGTAAATTAAGCCTGCTCTGTGGTATCGTATCAAAGCATACAGTTATATTTGCTGTGCAGATGCAATCGTACCACCTCTGAGCAGCATCCTACACTTCTTTAGCCTTTGCAATTGAACAAACACTAGGCCACATAATAAAATAACAATGTAGTTGTTAAATACCTGCTCGACTTCATGCTCTTTAGTCTCAAAATGAATCATTTTCTGACCTGACCACTGAACACCAGACTGGTCAAGCGGGTTCATCATGGTCAGTGCAGCACACTTTCTGTTTGTCCTTCATTCATCAAGCATTATAAAACATGGAGAGACTGTACGGACGTCCGGGTAAACGACCCATAAATGCCAAAGATATTCCCACAGCATTCATTAATCAATCGCTGCCCTTTAGGACTGAATATCTCATCTCAATCACACAGAAGTGCGCGTCAAGGACTTACGAGTAGTAAAGCATGACATTGCACAAGGGTGCGCAGAGGTTCTGCCACTCCTAGAACGCTAAATAAATTATCATCATCACGTAGTTTACCTTCGCACTCTGGAACAAATAAATAAAAAACATTTTAAAAGCAATCAATTTATTTTAGCTACATTTAAATGAATTTATTTGTTTATTTAAATGTAGCAAAATCAAAATCGATAAAACACGTTTTAAAAAAATATAGTAAAATTACAAAAATATGCAAAAGCAGCAATCGAAGACAAATATCAATTAAAAACTGTAACTAAAATAGCACTGCATAATAGCATCTCTGCAATGACTAGCAGTTATACCGTATCAGTTAACAAGACTACACTAGATAATCACTAACTTAGCAGCTTCACAGAGGAGTGTCCAGTGTTTCAGGACTTCCTCATAGTTGAGAAGACTGATAACACAGGGCTGATGATGTCACTGCAGCCTTTGACTTCTATTGTGCCGTCATCGTGAGAATCAGACACGAGAAGCTCACAGAAGCACAACAGCACCCTGAAATACCAAACCCACATCTGCATCACTTTTTATGTGCATTTCACAGTCGAAAATGAGATGCTAAGATTTCCTTCCTTTTCTTATTACATTATTATAATTAATGTCTGGATGCTTTCATTTTGAGTTGGATTATTAGTAGTCGTTACTGTGCTAAATCATATATTTAAAAAATGAATACATAAAATATGATATATTAAGATATTACAATACATAAAACAATTTTACAAATATATTTAGACTTATTTTTTAATATTCTGTTAAATTTCTCCGTGCAGTCATAATGTTTTAAAAATATATAGGGTTGCAATAAATAATTTATAATTTTTTTTTTGTTTGTTCTTAATTAATTACATTTAGCCGAATGATAGAAAACCAAAACAGAAAAGCTAGTCTAAAATGGGCAAGTTTTTTAAAGAATAAAAATTATTTTTTATTTATTTTAGCATATTCTGTTGTTTTGTAGTTTTTTACCATTATGAATCATTTTGTAGCAGTGTTAATGTCAGTATTATTAAGATACTGTTCTTTTTTATACTTATATTTATATTTTATGAGGTATGTTTTACTTTATTTTTAAATTTTTATTAACATTTTGAATTGGTTTCAATATTTATACTTTCCTTTTAATTTTAGTTAAAGTTTTAATAGTGTTGATTGAGCGGCTTTTTATAAAAAAATTAAAAATTTAAATTAAAAAAAAAATTAAATTTTAACTTCTACTAAATACCTTAAACACACTGTAAAAATACTTATCAATCAGCAAGTTTTTTTAAAGAATAGAACTAGATTATAGAGTGCTAGTGTTTTATATAATATAAAAACATAGTGTCGTAATAAAATATTAATAATGTTACAAAAAGACTGTTTTCTTAATGCAAAATTTACACACACATATTATATATACTGTATAAATATGTATACACACATGCATTTCATACAGCATTAATATATTCTGTTCTATATATTAAAATACTTACATGAAATTGAAAATTACTTCACAGTAATGAGAATTAGGGAAGCTGGTATTGTTATCAATACTGAATGCACTTCGATATATATAGGCTTTATGCAACATACATTTATAAATTCTATTATTTGCACACGAGACAACACAAACGTAAAAGCATCATTATTCAGGCACATTTCTAGAATTTAAGGAATGCAAACAATGTGCAGGCATAACTCTAAAATACTCTACACGTCCAGAGCACGGCCTACTCATCTTACAAAAGCACAAATGGGAGATATAATCGTCTGGGTGTTTGTGATGAAGAGGACCGAGCAGAGAAAGTCGAGTTCTCGAGCCGATGCGGTGAATGCAGGGTCGCGTGTGACGTCAGCGCCAGAGAAAAACAAGCCCAGAAATGTCTGATTGTGACTTTTGGCGGACAGCGTTCAAAACACCTCAGAAAATAACGGCCGGAAAAGGCGCTTTACCTGCAGTTCGGCCCGTTCCACCTCCCACTGCGCCCGCTCCACCTCGAACCGGGCCCACTCGTGCTGCAGAAAGTGTAAAATCCCCGGAATACTGTACTGAGCGCGGGCCGTTTCTCCGCCGCCGCCGTCGCCCGGTTGAGGCGCTTTCGCTCCGCCGGGAAGAACCGAGTTGTTGTTATTGTTGAAGAACACACCGGGGCCCGCCTGCTCGTCCATGGCTAGGCCGGGAATCGGAGGTCTGATCGACCGAACGGACGCTGGATTTCGTCCGAGAACGGAGAACGGAGAACGGGAAACGGGACGAGCGCTCGACTCACCGCGCGCTGCTGCTGCTGCTGCTGTCACTTCATGACGTTTCCGCTAGCGCTAGTCGAGTCGCGAATGAATCGTTCTTGTGAGCCGATTCGCTTGTGAACCGATCAGTGGAGTTCAATGAAATAAACAGCTGACAAATTGAAGGGAAACACTGCTAAAAATTAAATCATTAAATAAATGTTAAAATATATAAATATACGTAATTAAATACATAAATAAATGCATTAATAAACAAAAAATATTTATTTATTATTTTTTCTCTACATTCATGTATGTATGCATATATATATAAATGAATTAATGAATGAGTGAGTAAATAAATACATTTAATTATATATTAATATATTTCAACATTTAATTAATGATTTCATTTTGAGTCATCTGGCCCTGCAAATCATATTTCATATTTAAGCTTGATGTACATGCATTAAAATATAATTTGTAATGATATATTTCCCTTATTTATATAAAATAAATTTGTATTTATTTTAGCATATTCTGTTGTTTTGTAGTTTTTTACCATTATGAATCATTTTGTAGTAGTGTTAACGTCAGTATTATTAAGATACTATTTTTTTTTATACTTATATTTATATTTTATGAGGTATGCTTTACATTTTTATTAACATTTTGAATTGGTTTCAATATTTATACTTTCCTTTTAATTTTAGTTAAAGTTTTAATAGTGTTGTTTGAGTGGCTTTTTATAAAAAATAAAAAAGAATGTAAAGACTTCTACTAAACACCTTAAATACAATATAAAAATACTTATTATCAAACAGCAAAAGTGCATGTTAACCGCACACGCATTTCAATGAAGCCTTTAGAAAGTCGACTCGTTCGAACGAACCGATTCGGTCAAATGAATCGCGCCTCTCAAGGCTGGTTTCCGCTCGTTTCACGCCCACAAGCAGGTCAACAGATCGCTGCCAGCACGAAACGCTCTGATTGGACAGAACGTACAACTCGTAATGTGAGCAGCCAATCAGAGGCGAGTGCGCAGAGGCTCTTGGGTCTTGTAGTTCGGATGCGTTTTATCTTTTTTTTTCTGCCAAGCGTTCTCATTTCAAGTTTATTGTTTGACTTATTATTGAATTATTTTGACACTAAACAATTGTATTACCACTAAAATAAGTAATATGTAAACGGAACAGTACATGAATTAATAAAAGAACGCAGGTTATGCATAAATAGTCAAGCAAATGATTTCACAATGGCTTCGTTTAAGTAGTCATGTCATGCACGAACTGTTAAACAACACAACAATACAAACCTCTGTTTTAAACACCCATGTCTCTATTTCTAAGAAGCTGAAACCCACGAACAACACAAAGAGCCATTCAGAGCCTCATTTACCTGACACTGCAGGAATGTGTATTTTCATCACACTTATATTACAGGCTACACCGCAGCTAGTACGCAATGTAACAAAACCTCACACACGCATACAGCAACACTTCGTGTATTTCAAACTGTTTATTTAATTGCTTTTAGATCTTGACGTGGGCGTGACGTCACGGCCGGCGCAGTATTTAATTAGTGTTAGTGCGCTTCGGGGGTAATTAGTGCGCGCGCAGGTCACAGGTCCACACGACATGCCTCCCTTAGAGAAAACACAGCACCCCAAACCTTTCAAACAGAGGAAGAGTTTAGGTAAGTGTCTTTATATCGCGCTCTCGACTCTCTGATGACATGCTGTGAAATTTATAGGCTGTCTTTGCGGTTTTTGTGATATTGATCACCGATCAGCAACGAGGAAACAAGAGGTGGCGGGAATCAGAACTAAGTTCCCGACTAAAATCCCGGTAAGAAGCGGCTGGTTGTGAGTCAAGTGTCTCTCTCAGCGGCTGTCAGCGTTAATTAGTGTGTGTTTCAGGTGATTATCGAGAGATATCAGAGAGAGAAGTACTTGCCGCCGCTGGATAAGACCAAGTTCCTCGTTCCTCAGGAGCTCACTATGACCCAGTTCGTGACCATCATCAGGTCTGTCAAATAAACCTGTTTTTTTAAGTATTAATACAAATAATTGCAAACTGTTAAATGCATAAACTTAAACGTTTATGCATTTAGAAATCTAAAAGTTTTTAATTGTATCAAGCTTCTATGGAAGTGAACGAACGGTTACATTTATTACAAGTTATATTGTATTAAAATTCTTTTCATTGTAAACCTGCTCAAAGTATGTAAAAATGTTTTAAAAATAACTTGGAAAGGTGATTTTTAAGTTAGTTCATATAATTTATGAATGTGGAACTTATAGTTTTTAAATATATTTTTATGCCCATAAAATTAATACAGTTATAACAAATACTTTACTTATTTATTATTATTTTTTTACATTTTAGTTTATTTTTGCATTCATAGTCAAATTAGTAGTGAATATAATGTAAATTATGAATGTGCAACTTGGACTTAAACATACATTTAAATAACAAATTACATTTAATATATTTATTACAATAAATATTAATGCAGTAAATATTGTTTAAAATCATTAGCAATTTCACATTCATATATATCATACATATAATTTATAGATGTGTGTGTACATATAATATCTGTGCTATATAAGCATGCAGAATCAGTAGATCGCTCATTGTATACTGGTTGTGTAGCTCTCGTACAGTACTAGTATTGGTAGTGTGCTCCAGTGAACAGTCCTGAGAATCTCTCTCTGTCCCGGCGTCAGCTGATCGTCACCTGGCTGGATTTAAGCGCTTTCTCATGCTGTGACTTTTCCTCGTGTCTGCTCTGATTTCTCAGGAATAGAATGACCCTGATGCCCAATCAAGCTTTCTACCTGCTGATCAATAACTCTGGCATCGCCAGCATGTCTCTGACCATGGCTCAGCTCTATAAGGACCATAAAGACGAAGACGGCTTCCTCTACATGACATACGCTTCACAGGAGATGTTTGGACACCGGTGACGTGTCCATATGCCATTGGGGGGGGTTCAGAGGGTCTCGTTTACTTCACTGAACTGAGATTAAATATTTAAAGCCTTTGTATATAATGTTAGCTTTTTAGATATACTATTGTTTTCTAATGTATGTTTTAATGGAGTAATAAAATGTCTTTAATTCGTGCATTGGTCACTAGAGGGAGACGTCTGTTCGTTCATGTGCTGCAGAAGCCTCCTCGGATGTGCCTGACTAATAAAACTGAATGTTAATCATGTGGTGATAGAAAATAAAGGATATTGTTTGTTTGACGCTGCACACTTGTGTTTGGGTGTCTTGCGTTCACAAGGTTTTGTCTTTTTAATTTCCCACGTTAAAGCAAGAAAGGTAAATCTGTAATATTACAAATTATTTTAAAATCTCAAAAGTATGCATATACAGTGTTGGGGGAAGTTGCTTTTAAAAATGTCTCTATATATATATAAAGTGCATTTAAAATGCATCTTAATAGTGCCTGAATTTGACTTTGGAAAAGATGTAAGATCCCTGCTGTATGCTACAGGAGAGAGCTGTCCTTGAAACACGTGTTGGCAGTTTTAGTGCATTTTGGATGCTTCAGCAAGGATGTAGTGTTGAGAAATGAGTCCTTGTGCAAACCATAATAAAAAGGACTTCTGTAGTGTCTCTGCAGGTGGCGCTCTTGTGCTGAGAGATGAGAGCTGCACCTGTGGGCATGTTTAAAGATTCACTTCGAACAAGCAGAAAGGGTCTATTTAACTTGGGTGTCTCGTTCTGGTAATGAGCCATTTTCAGCTGTTCATTTAATGCTGGATTATTGCGGATGCCTGGAGGATGTAGATTAGTGTGATGAGCTGATAACAGAAGAACTGATTACATCTGAGCCATGCTCTCCCTGACTGCTCCAAACGAACTACTGTGCTGCTCGCTTGGATAGATGGGTAGGTTTGTCTCTGCTGTTAGTGTGGTTAATGTTGAGTGGTAATTAACAGCTGCTCTTACATTCAGACTCTAAAATTAATGAAGCCTGTTGTTCTTCGCTGACCTCGTGAAGATCTTCTTAACTTCTGGACCTGCAAACAGAAGACATACACTCTTTACTGAGACTCCTGACTCTTCTAGAGGAATTTCAGGAGATAAAATCAACAGAAAATCAGCTCTTTAGAACGTCTTGGGTCCATGGGTCCAATGTCTCAAGAATCAGTGAAATTGTTGAAACTGGCACAAACAGAATATAAAATAGGATAATCATATCAAATCTAAACATATTAGTATATTAAAAACCTAACAAATTAAAAATATATATATATTAATCTTGTTTTGATATATATCGCAAGTTTCGTTAATTGCAGAATTTATACTAATAAAATGCATTTAAAATGAAAAACTACAAATGATGTTTCTAAAAAATATTGCCAAAGCAAAAATAATTGTTTAATATATTAAATGATATACATTATATGATTTAATTATATATATATATATATATATATTTATATCAAGCTTAATAAAATTAAGCTAAATATAAATATACAAAAATCTAAATGCACATAGCAAAATAAAAGAATGATTTAAAAACTATAAAAATAAACAATAATGAATGTTTTGCAAATAACATAATTTCAGGAGGATCGCTGGACGAATGAACCATCCACAGCTGGCTCTCATCATCTAATCAATTCCCTCGCCGATTCATACCCAATCATAACCTTTCCTTCCCACTATAAATATCCCCGCTTACCTTTCTTCCGCATCTCGCTTTTGTGCACTCTTCAGAATCATACGACCGAAGACACATCCTGCAAACACAATGTCTTACTTTGACTTGTCTGCCTAACGGTTACCTCCACGAGGATCCGATCCCTTAGCCTACCTTCCAACAAACTGCTACCGCTCAGCCCGTCCGAACCTCCATGACAGCCCGCGGCCACTGGTAGTTGAGCCAGCTGTGGATGAGCCCAGCACCTCCGCAGAGGTACTTTATCTCAAGCTCCTCCCCTTACGCCTCCGCAGAGGTACTTTATCTCAAGCTCCTCCCCTT
>JAUMHI010000052.1:17457679-17467768 GCA_032359435.1 Enteromius unitaeniatus | reverse complement strand
AAAAAGAAAAGCCAAATATGAACATGCCAAATAAAACCCAATAGTATGTCATCCCTTGACATACTATTGGTATACAATGATCAATTTAATTATTATTGTGCAAACTTACCATGTGGTGTCACCAGAGCTGGTGATGATCTGATTGTCATCAAGAAAACGACAGCAAGACAGATAGCCTACAGAATCATTAATAAATAAATCATTGATTAGTTATATATTGTATGAAGAGCTTATTGTGAGTGAGCTACGATAGAACAACAAAGAACCAAGAACATCTTACTTTAAATCTCAGTAAACATTTCAGATCAAATCTGATTAACCTCTGCTGAGAATCCCTTTTAGAGGAAGTTCTAGGTAATAATACTGAAGACATGAATAGAATGGACTCTACCTGTGTGTCCAGCCAGTTCTCGGTTGACCCTGACGTTGCCCTCACGGGTTTTAAGGCTATAGGTGGAGCAGATGTTGTCCAGGCCTCCACAGGCCACGTAGTTCCCCGACGGGGCATAGGCACAGGTCATGACCCAGGAGGAGCGCAGGGGAATAGCATGCATCTGCCGGACAGAGTTAAAAACTTACAGCCTGATTTCTTCATCAGATTTGGAGAAACGTAGCATTGCATCAGTGTCTTTGCAGTGAATGGGTGCCGTCAGAATGAGAGTCCAAACAGCTGATAAAAACATCACGATAATCCACAGCACTCCAGTTCATTAGATAACATCTGGAGAAAACAAACTAAAATACAGTCCATAATCCATAAGAACTCTTCCTCCAGTGAAAAAGTTCATCCTCCCGTCTCTCCTGATTCAGAGCAGAACACTGGAGGTAGAGTTATTATGGAATATGGACTCATATTTTAAGTAACTAACGTCTTAATGCTGCATTTGTTTTAGTTTTAGATGTTAACTGATGGATAATTATTTTAATCAGCTCTCCTTCTGACGGCACCCATTCACATCCATTGGTGAGACACTGATGCAATGCTGCATTTCTCTAAACCTGCTGAAGAAACACACTCATCTACATCTCTGATGGCCTGAGGGTGAGCACACAGTCAGTACATTTGAACAATTCCCTGAAAGAGCACGTTTTATCTGATTCAACCCATGAAAATGATCTGTATAGATGAATGCATTTAGCTCTCTGATAATAATTAACATTATTGTATTTTTTCCCCCGGTGTACACGGCTCTAGTATCTCATTACCTTGTTGGTCGTGTACCCATCCCATATGATCAGTTTGCCATCTTGGGAAGCACTGACAAGTAACCTGAAAAAAGAAAAGAAATGATAACTATCCACGCTGCAGCCGATCTATTTTTCAATCAACGAAATGTAATTAATACGGGACACAGATGGGATTTGAGCAACATGGTGAGAAAGGCCTTATTACAGCTCCACGGAAAACGAACACCAGGGTCCCAAACGGTATTTCATGTAATATTAATCACGCAGTTGAAAGGAGACCAGCCCAAAGTGTTTTTGTATCTATGGTCAGAGACACACACCTGGAGTCGCTGCCCCAGTGCATGGCGTAGATTTTAGCGAGATGACCTCTGAGCGTGCGTCTCGTTCTCATCTGTATCCGCCCCACTGAGTCCAGACTCGCTGTCATCTACCACAGGAGATTACACATCACACAGTCATCAGAGAGGTCTTCAGTACAGTTAGCAAGCTCAGCATCACTTTACTCATAAAAGACAGTCTGTAGATGAACTGGTTGATATCAATGAATAATATCTTCTGATAATGTACTCTTTGAACTTGGCATAAGCAAATATAATTATGATTATATTAATACACACAGAGTAATCAACATTCGAAGTGGATCATAACAGTCCAGAGTTATTGTTTGGCTATTGTTTTAGTTTTAAGACAACTTTGATGAAAGGTTTTGATCCACTTCAAATACTGACTTAATTTTCAAGATTAAACTAATATAAAATGTGCCGTTTAATGTCAATGAATAAATAATCAGCAATGATCTGTTTCATACCTGCGAGAGTGTGGAGTCACTGCAGGCTTTTCTAGCATCCTGAAAAACAACAACAACAAATGCAATCTAAATAAACAGCACAGGAAGCGTTGTGTAGCTTGCATGGGTGTCCTCTCATATATTATGAGCGCTTCCTTTCGTTGCATGTCTTTCCAAACACTTACCCGAATCTGGTTGCGAAGCTGTTCCGCTTCCTGTCGCAACTGTTCCAACTCACTCATTGTTCCTGGTTGACCGGCACCCGAGACCACAACGTGCTGGACCTGCAATCATACGATGACATCATTCATACACTGCTTGCACCTGTCAATCAAACGTCGCGCTAGGGATGCACGCAATCACGAAATCCCTTAAAATGCAATTACAGACGGCCCAACTTCCTTTGACCGAATCCATTCCAGCAACTTTAATTACTGATCTGAGAGCGGTGGGAAATGACGCTGAGCTCAAAGGGTCTTCAAAACGCTGCCAAATGCCACCCATATGTTCACTGACCTTTCCGTCTCTGATGTTTCGCTCACCTTTGATTCCACATGAATGTGTTTCAATAAAGTTTAAAAAATCTCTATAGTATTTCAATTTCAACTCATTAACAAAAACTAACTAAAAATGGGGGGATTGCAGAAAGTTTTTGAAAGATGTCTCTAATGTATTGCATTTATTTGGTCAAAATTACATTAAAAATTATTAAATATATTATAATTTCAAATAACCATTTTCTGTGTGGATCCATGTTGAAGTGCAATTTATTCCTGTGATGCAATGCTTCATTTTCAGCATCATTACTGCATTCTTCACGGTCACACAATGCTTCAGAAAATAGCCATTACCACATGGTTACTGAAAAATTGTTTTTTTTCCCCATTTAAATTTTCAATAAAAATAGCTAGGTTATGAAATAAAATTACTCATAATATAAAGTTATTGGTTATTCCGCCCAGCTACTACCAGACCAAAAAATACACCCCTAATGTTTCTGTTTTGGCCTTTATTTAGTGCGGAGTGATTATATATAAGCGATTAGAGAATGAAAATGATTCATTAAAAGTGTTGCTCATCTATCATCCTTTGAGCAGTGTAACAAACCTTTTTTACGGGGCATGAGCTGATGAACAGCTAATACCTTACTAAATTGTAAAATTTAATTTAACATATATAATCTTAATAATAATATTTTATGTATGAAGACTGAAAACCATTAACATGTGAGTTGGTAAATGGTTAAAATACCAAATTAAAATATCAGTAAAATAATATATTTTAGGTTGAAGGGGTTCGCAAAAATATATACAGATGTGACCCTGGAGCACAAAAGCAGCAAGGGTATATTTGTAGTCAACAATACATTGTATGGGTTACAATTATCAATAGTAGTAGGAAATTAAGTAAAGATCATGTCCCACAAAGATATTTTGCACATTTCCTAACATAAATATCTCAAATTGTAATTTTTGTTCAGTGATATGCATTGCAAAGGACACTTTAAAGGTTATTTTCCTCAATATTTTTATTTATAATTTAAGCACCCCGATTCCTGATCTCAGCCAAATACTACCATCAGTGGAAAGACTATTTATTCAGCTTTCATATGATTAAAAAATGCCCTTCTGGCTGGTTTTGTGATCCAGAGTCACATATTAGTGTTGAAATGGATTTTAATGAACAAATAAAAGTACTGAAATCAGCTCTTGAAAGCCTGATGTCAGAAAACAGCCTTATCAAGACGAGTCTGAGATACATGAATGACAACCTGCGCTTTTATTTCATTAGAAAACATAAAAAAATGCAAGTGAAAAGCAATTCCAGGAAGAGGAACTCAACAATATTACACACAAATGCCAATAAAATCTGACACGTGTGTATATATATATATATATATATATATATATATATATATATATATATAACTATAAATTAAATCACCTAATACATACTGAAATCTGTAATTATTTAGCTAAAATATAGCCTAACACGCCATTCTAAATAGAGTAAAATTAACCACTAGGCCTATTAACCAACTATCTCTAGGATCATTGCATCAGAAAACTGTATCAGAGTAAAACAACATATAAGGCCCATAATTATCACAATAATTAAATATGTCAGATATTAACATCCACACAACTTGAGCAAAATCAACACAGACTGAGATTTCAGCAAGGTAAAGTGAAAGTAAAACTATTAGCAAACAATCTCAGCTTTTGGTGTCCTTCACTAAACACTTGAAGTAATCTCTGAAGATTATAGAGAGTATAAACACAAAACAAATACATTTTTATTCTTCTAGATAAGACTATGATTTAACTATGTTTACTATAGTAACTCGAGATTGTGTGTCGATCAAGGACACGATATGACAACCAAAGCTGAGATTTAAACCTACTACCTTTCATTGATCACACAGATATTTAACCACTTAACCAGACTAGCCATTTCGATGATTAACCAGTGTCAGGAAACACTTAACATGTTAAAACCGCTGGAGTTCAGACTCAACTCTTCAGCATATCGGGCCTCCTGTTGCCTCTTCACTTTCAACCATAACCAGCAGATTATAATTGAGCTAATTAGCTACTAACTCGAGTTCCAAGCCGTCATTGACCCCCAAAAAACAGTACAAACAAGTCCAGGGGTGTAAATAAACCACCGCTAACGAGCTTTTCACAAGCAGGAAATAGACGAGAAAAGAGAAACACGGCGAGCGATTGTTTTCCCCTCTCACCTGATCAGGCTGGTTTGGGCAAAATCCGCTTCTTTTAGATATCTTGCATGTTGATATACGCACAGATAAATTTAAAAGCAGCAGGGTTAATTAGAAGTCAATTTTAAACACATTTAAAGGGCCACGCAGCCCTCACGCAAACTGAGAGGCAATTTTCGCCAGCAATCTCTTCACCACACCCATAAGGGAGCCGGGAACATGGCAACAGGCGCGGCGTAGGGGTGACCCGACACACACCGCTCATCTAAAACACGATAAAATCACAGCGTAAAAGTACTAATTTGATCAACACGAGTTAGATATACCTAAAACTACGATATACGTGCATATTGTGTGTTTATCGTGTTAGTGGAGTCAGCACGGTAGTTGTAAGCGCGGTCGGCTCCCCCTGCAGATGAATGGTACAGTCCGTCCGCTGCCTCAACAAAGCGCCTGAAGGAGAAACAGGAAACGTATCCGCTACGTGTTTGCGTCTCACAGGGAAACTTACATTGTTTTGTCGTAGTAAAAGTTACGTGTCGACTCGTAAATGCTTGCAGACATTCATGCATTGGTCTGATTTAACAGTCAAATATCATTTTGCCGCTTTATAGACATGCATTGCACTATGTTGTGTATTGCAGACAAATGCATTGAGAGGCACATCAACATAATGTGTGTGTTTGTACTTTATACAGCAGAGATACACGGTTTGGGGAAAACACTAATTAAGATTTTGTCTTAAATGTGATTTGCAAAAAAAAAAATCTTGCTCGTAGATTCATGATTATGTTATTACAATACAAATAATCATAAATAATAATTGTTATTATTACTAGTAGACGATACAAAAATACTAAAATGTTAATTAAACCACTAGAACAAAAATTAAAAAGCATTCATGTAGGCTGCACTATATTGTGAATAAATAATAATAATAGTTATTACTATTATCATCAATACTACTACTGTTGCTAAATAAAAATAAGACAAGAAATATTAATACTGAAGAAAGGATGTGATTATATTAATATAGGTTTTAATCATTATTAGTAGTAGTGTTACTACTACACCTAAATAAAAATATTAGAATTGCTAAATAAAAGCAAAACAAGAAATATTACTGGACTAGGGCTGCACAATTTGGATATCAATACCAATATGGCTACACAATAATAACACAAATAGTATTATTATGAAATGAAAACATAAAATAAAAATACTAATTCACTAAACAAAATGCACATTACTATTATAATATTTCACTGTGAAATAAAAATAATGTAATAATTAAAAGTAAATATATTAGTATTTATGTGCATTTCTTCATTTTCAGTGTTACACCATCAAACTTTTATTTTGATGGAAAACCTTCACTGTGAAACATGCAAAAATATTTTTTATTACTTTTTTTTAAGCTATATCGTGATTCTTGTTTTATTTCGATTTATCATGCAGCTGTATATTACTATATAAACAATTTTTGCACATGCACACAAAAACCACAAACATTGCACCAAAACATACGCCACATTATCAATCTTTGTTTTAATCAACTCCCTAAACAAAAACTCCAAATTTATGATAATGCACTCCCATTCGGAAATGCTTAATATTTAATGGCATCAATGAAAGTGAGCAGTGGGTGTAGAATCGATGCAGTGAGTTGAAAGCGATCTGTTCTCTGTCAGGGAACATGGTATGGGGTCTTTAAAAGGTTTCAGGATTTCGTCCAGATGGGATCACAGCTGCGCTCAAATTGTTATTATCAACATCAGAATCATATGTCATCTCTATAGGGAAATACAATTGTCAGAAACACTACATGCATTCTAAAAATCATGGTGCCTGTGAAGGGAAGACAAGCAGGTCGCCAGAAACAGAACATCAATAGCGTGATCTAAAAAAAGATGCAGCTGCGGCTATAAATAGATGTGTTAATATGGAGAGGATACCCTGCTTTTGTTGTCTCAAACACTGGCATATATCCAAATGTGCACTGAAATGAAACAGTAATGTAAAAAAAATGCTAATCATTTATTTTTAGAGAAGGAACAAAAAAAACTATTTTATACATTTGTCTCCAGCAAAGCTGCAAAGATATTTACTATAGGAAGGCGTACAGTATGTACAGTACTGCGAACACAAAAGGCAAAATCAGAGCTGAATTCATCACTAGATATATCTCTAGGGGAGGCTAGTGGTTGCCATGGTAACCGGCACAAATGGTGACTGACGTCAAGCAAGGAGGGAATCCAGAGCAATGCACATCTAGAGGAACTAGAAGCTTTAAATGATAGATTATAGATTATTACTTCATATGTCAAGCTTCACAGGGTTTCAATGCTAATATTAAAGGGTTACTCCACCCCAAAATGATAATCAGTGGTTCAACTGAAACGTTTTGAGGATACTTTTTTGTACAGACAGAAAACAAAAATGTAATGGAAAGATATTTACGCTTTGATTTCTCCAAACATCATGTCTTTCCATTGCATCTAACACAGAACCACGTACGTTGATTACGTTCACCAGATGCTGTCCACTACGGTGCATTACGTGCCAAATCATAAATAAAATCGTTATTTTTGTTTTCTTGTTGTGTTAGCTTCATAATAGTTCGGTTGAAGCACTGACGTTCAAGACGACGTCTTTCATACTTCTCTGCATCTTGACAGTGGTAATTGTTTGGCAGTCAGTGGGACAGTCAGTTTTCATCAAAAGTATCTTAAATTATGTTCCAAAGACGAACAAAGCTTTCATGTAAAAGCTTTGTTTGTGATTAAAAAAAATTAAAATTCCATCATTATTTTCTCGCCCTTGTGTCGTTTCAAACCCATAAGACATCTTCTGAACACCAATGAAGATATTTTTGATGATTAGCTGACCCTCCGTAGACAGCAACACAACTGAAATGATCCCAGATCCAGAAACACAGTAAAACATCAGTGCATGCGACGTCAGTGGATCAACTTTAGGTTTGTGACGCTACGAGAATACTTTCTTTTTTGCACAAAGAAAACAAAAATAACATAATTTACTCAACCATTCTTCTCCCGTGATTTAAGTCTTTAACGCATATGCTTTCCTCTTCACTGTAAAAAATGGCTGTGATTTTAACAGTAAAAATGCTACAGGAAAAAACTGTTAAATGGTAAAAAAACATAAACTGACATTCCCAGAATTACATGTCAAATTTGATGTTTTTTCTTTGAAATAACTCTGTTTCTTCTTAGTTCTTTCTTTGTGTTACATGTAACACTGTTAAATGAATTGTATATTTGAGTTTAGTGACTCTCATGGTGGTGTTTAGTGTTTGTGTGAATGACTTTCTCATCATCACCTGCATTTGGTGTTTATCAGTGTATTTTAAAGCTATAAAACAGATTTCAGTACTGTAATAGGTTGGTATGTTAACATTATATCAGTTAATGAAATTACGGTATTTAACTGTAAATTTGACTTAAAACCGTAAAACCTAAATCATTGTTACCGTATTTTTTTATGGTCACATTCTGGTAACCACAGCTGCCAATTTTTTACCATAAATTTGACCAATTTTTTTTAACAGTGCTTTCACAACAAGCCTGATTATGTCAAATACGTTAAAGCTTGTGCATGCGCTGCGATACTCTCTGAAATGGTGGAAGACGTAAGTCAGGTGAGAGGAATGGTTGAGTACATTTTTGTTTTCTTTGCACAAATAAAAGTATTCTCCTGGCGTCGCGAAACTGAAGTTGATGTCACATGGACTGATGTTTTCACTGTGATCTGAATCATTTCAGTTGTGTTGCTGTCTATGGAGAGTCAGATCTCTGATGTCATAAAAAATATCTTCATTTGTGTTCTGAAGATGAACGAAGCTCTTACAGGTTTGGAGCGACACAAGGGTGAGCGATTAATGACAGAAGTTTCAACTAATCCTTCGGTGTCATTGGACACTGCGTCTGAAATGTTTGCTTAAAATTTCCCGCATTGTGTCGATTATTGTGTCTCCGAATCTTTCATCCGTCATTAAAAATATGTATCAGGTTTGATTTTCTGCGTTGTCATATTAATAGAAAGCATTTTGACAGGAAAGGATGACAAATACAAAAAACCCTTAAAAAACGCATAGGAAAAGCTTAACTCGTCATATCAGTATTCATCAGTCTTTGTGATGTTGCAATGAGATCGGAGCGTACTGGACCTCAGCTTCCTTTTCACAAGTGGAAGAATATTCAGTGTCTGTAAATTTACTGAAATGAACACACGAGTACTGAACCTCCTCCTCCTGAGGAACTGACTTTACTTTCTCCCCCAGGTCAAAGGTCACAGGTAGTGTTGATTCATTTTCATTCTGAAGAAAAGACAAGTCAGATGTTAATTTTAGAAACACATCAGTGTGTTAAAACCTAGATCTGTTTTACCTGTTTGCTTTGCTCTTTTCCTTCACATCTTCTGTGGTTTTGTTGTTTCGCCCTTCTGTATAAGAAAGCATAACCAACAGAAAACGTGACTGCAGTTGAGATGAACGTGAAGAGACGTAAAGAAGAACCAGATCACAGACTCACATCATCCACAGGGCAGCACAAACCAGCAGCAGGACGACAGGAATCAGGAACCACCACAGCGTTATGAATTCATTCGCCACATCTATAGCAAATCATAATTGGTCGGATGTGCACAATAACACACAGATCAAACATTTTTCTCATGTTTTCCTCACGGGTGACATTGAGGAGTATCTCGGCTGATGGAAACGTTTCAAATCGTTTCAGAGCACACGAGTATCTGTCTGAATCCTCTCCAGACACATGCAGCAGATCACCGGCGTTCTGGAGATCCAAACGAAGCCCGTTCTTGAACCAGATGAAGGTTTGTTTGAGTGGACAGCTGGTCTTACAGGTCAGTGTGACGTTCTGACCTTCAGCCACGTGATCAGAGTCCACAGACACCTGAAGATCTCAAACACACACCTCTGTCTCTAAATCACACGTATCGTAGAGAGAAGATTCAAACCGAGTGAAAATGAATAATCGAGCAGTATTTACCTGTGACATGTACGGTCATTTTTGATTGACTTTTTGAGGTAAAGATGGTAGTTCCTCTGTAAATGAAGCTCATGTAATATGTGCCAGCGTCTGTCTCTTTCAGACAATTCATTCTTAGGTAACATGTGTTAAATAAACCTTGGAAATATTTGTACCGGGAGTCCTTTTGAGGATCTACTAGAGTTTCAATATTATTTCTTCTGAGTTTCCATGCCTGAAATATCCATCCAGGATATAATAAACAATCAAAGCCCACAGCCACATCTGATCCTGCAGGAGCACAAACTGATCCAGAGGGAAAAAACACTGTATCGGTCTGAACAAATAAACCTGAAACACAAAAGGTGAACATTTACAAT
>JAUMHI010000052.1:17354440-17374240 GCA_032359435.1 Enteromius unitaeniatus | reverse complement strand
AGGTACCTGAAACATGAGACTGTTTCCACAGCTGCTCCTCCGATGTACAGGGGAGAATGAGGTCGCTGGTTTCTCCTGAAGTCCACCACCATCTCCTTAGTTTTCTTGACATTGATGCAGAGATTGTTATCTCCACACCATTGAATCCTTGAATCCTTGAATGGTAAATGAACACATCACACTAACACATCGTTGCAAGAATCGCTTCACAGTGTTCGCAGAAACAGGCCAACGTCTTTGGCTTTCTCTTTCAGGTCATCCACAGGACTGTGGAGAAAACAAAGTCCTGCATCCAAAAGGTTTTTCTGCAGGTATGAAGAGGTTTGAAACTGTTTGAAAAGAGCAAAAGTCAGCTTCTGTAAATAAACATCTCCATAGAGAAGTTTTATCTTAGCAATCACTGATAAACTATTATACAGTTTGTTCAAATTTTTAGATACATTTTTAGTATTTGTATTTTTAGTATTAACATTTTTTGTTTTAAATGTTACTCTTTAGGTTTTATTTATTATTTTTTGTTTGAATTTTAATTTTAATTGTAGTTTAATATTTTTATTAATTTGGTTGTGTTGTTTTTAGTTATTTTTTGCTTTGAATATTACTATTTAGCTTTATTAATTTAACTTTTATTTAATTTAAAGTTTAGTATTTTATCATGTTATTTTTTTATTAGATTTAGTTTTTATTACATTTTACTTTGTTTAATTATATGATATTAATTTTGTTGTGCCGTTTTTTATGTTTTTTGTTTAAATATAAAAATTTAGGTTTAATTAATTAAGTAAATATATATTTTTTTGTATTTTTTTATGTTATTTTATTAGTTTTGGTTTCGAGTCAGTTATTTTAGTACTCCAAGTTAAACTAAACAAAAATGTGTTGAAAGCTGAAATAAAATGGATATTTTTAGCGATAATTAGGATAGGATTAGGATAATTTTAATTCATATAATTAATTCAATTAGAAATATTTTTTTTCATATTTGTCATCCTTTCCTATCAAAATGCTTGGTTTGAATGTGAAAACGCAGAAAATCAAACATGATCCAAATTTTTTATGACGAACAAAATTTGTGTGTTTTATGTTGCTGACTTTGATTGGTCAGGACCAGGGCAGAACCTGGAGATTGTTGGTGACCTGCTGAAGGAGCTGTCCAATCACAGTGAGCGTGTGGAGGAGAGGCGGACCGCTTTGCTGGAGCTGTTAAAGGTCACGCGTGATGACAGTCTGGCCGTCTGGGAAGAGCATTTCAAAACCATGCTGCTCCTGCTGCTAGAGACACTCGGAGACAAAGACGTGAGGGACACACTCATATACTCTACTTGATAGTCAAAAATCTGACTGTGCATGCTCCAGCAATTAAAAGCAGCACAGATGCAGCTAAAGAAGAGTTGTTTCCATTCGCAGCACACCATCCGAGCGCTAGCTCTCCGCGTGCTGAAGGAGATCATGCGCAGTCAACCGGCGCGCTTCAAGAACTACGCAGAACTCACCATCATGAAAACCCTGGAGGCCCATAAAGACTGTCACAAAGAGGTGAGCCAGACGTCTCTGAAAAAGCACTTCTTCACCAGATGAGACAAAACAACATTCAAATAAACAGAAAGTACTAAAAGTCAATATATTTCTTGCTTTCAATGTCCCCCTCAATAACTGTTGAATATGAAACATAAGGAAGCATATTATAGTTGAAGTAGTGTTGCTGCAGGCGCCATGTTCTGGAGACGCTGGTGTCGTTGTGAAAGTGAAACTACTTTGTTTGTGCTTCCAAAAGAGGACACGACTAGAAATCAGTGTTAAGTTGTATTCACAGTGGAGAGTAGAGTTGTTTGTCGTTCCTCTGATTGCAAATGCAGACATGGTGCAAAATTATAAGTCACGATAATCAGTAATTATGTCTCCACTGGATCAACAAATGCCTGGTTTGTAATGTGTTTTTTTGTTTTGGTGTCATTGCGCCGGGACACAGCATCACGTTATGATAAGGGGTGTAACATTTCTGCCACACACTTGAGGTATTCGGCCAATCACAGTGCACTTTATAGCTGACCAATCAGAGCACACCTTGCTTTTTTAGAATGATGAGCTTTGTACAAATCGAGGAAGGTGGGGCTTAAAGAAGAGACGATAATGTACAGTATGTGGAAAATAATGTTTTTTAAAACGTAAACCACATAAACACATTGCATTACACCAAATACACACAAACATTATATTACCCCTTTAACGTCGGTGGAGGAAGCAGTGCTGTTTGTCTGATGCTCGTGTTACTTCAGGTGGTGCGGGCAGCAGAAGAGACGGCCTCCACCCTGGCGGGATCCATCCACTCAGAGCAGTGCATCAAAGTGCTGTGTCCCATCGTCCAGACGGCAGATTATCCCATCAACCTCGCCGCCATTAAAATGCAGACCAAAGTAATCGAGCGCATTCCCCAGGATTCCCTGATTCAGCTCCTGCCCGACATCATCCCGGGACTCTTACAGGTACACACACACACACACACACACATGTTGGGTTTCCATGTTTTATGGGGTGTTTCTACTGTACAGACTGTATGTGGTATTGTCCTACACCTAAAACTACCCCTTACAGGAAATACATTTTTAGATTTTCAAAAAACCTAACAAATGTCCCCACAAGGTCAAAATTTACTGGTCAATTGGTCCCCATAAGGTGCACTCATAAACGGTTTTGTGTGTGTGTTTCAGGGTTATGATAACACAGAGAGCAGCGTACGCAAGGCCAGTGTGTTTTGTTTGGTGGCCATTTATTCTGTCATCGGTGAAGATCTGAAGCCTCATCTACAGCTGCTGACCGGCAGCAAGGTCAGATATTATCTGTATAGTAACTTGTTGCAGTGCAATCTGGGATTCTTTTACTTCCCCTAAAAAATACACCAGTGGTCAAAAGTTTTGGATTTTTTTATGTTTTAGAAAGAAGTCTCTTCCACTCACCAAAGCTGCATTTATTTGATCAAAACTACTGTAAAAATGATTACAATTTTAAGCAACTGTTTTCTAATTGATTTCTGTGATCATATATGTGCTGCTGCATTTTTTTGCCTAGAAATGAGGTCTCTTAGAAAGCAGCATGATGTTCTAGTGTTACTTTAGAGTTATTGTTATACTGTGATGGATTTTATTTTTATGTTATTATTTACATTTCACTTATTATAGTTGTTTTGCACACACAGCATATATTCAGAAAATATTTACATGTATATATTTATTTTCATATAATTTATTTGATATATAAATATATTATCTATATGTTACATATTTTCCTGAAATATATACATGCAATATATACATCTGCATAATAAATATACACAAGTGCACCTGTGATCCCTTAAAATCCTGTCTATGTAGGCAGCTGACGTGTCTGCTTTTCTCTTACAGATGAAGCTGCTGAACCTGTACATCAAGCGAGCTCAAACCCCCAACAGCAACAGCAGCAGTTCTTCAGACGTCTCGTCTCACAGCTGAAGCTCTCCTCCGTGATTTTGCACGTTAGCGAGTAGATCTCTAGCTTCACATGTGCATTCGCTTCATTAAAGGCCATGTGGTTCATTGAACAGGTGCAAACACTTACACCATTCAACCAGAACCCGCTGAGGTTAGTGTGTGTGTGTGTGCGCTGCAGTCCTGCCTCCGTGTGTAAGACAAACTGATTTTATTGCTCTTTTACCATTGCCATGGCGTTTATCGTCCTCATATTCAAAGCACACGTAACGTTCTGTCCGATCGTCCAATCAGGAGTCGTCTTACCTCTCTTTAGTGAATGTAATGCCCATTTTTACATCTTTAACGCTGCTGCCTCAAGTTCCCTTTTAGTGACGACATTCATTTTTGGGGCATTTAAGAATATGCAAGAACCGAGATTGTATTTGTACAGTATTTGTTTTATTTCCGGCTAACAGGCGAAGAGCTTTTGACTGAGAGAACGATTAATGTTAGTGCAAAATCTCACATTCCAGCACTGCACAGAAGAAACATGGTTAGATTTATTATAAACATGTCTTCTTTTGTGATTTTAAAATATACAATTTAATAATCTGAGATTTAAATAATTCGACGAGCACATACACTAAATTCAAGATATAAGTCAACCTAAAAAGCAGAATTCTAAACTTAATTTAGAACTTTAAAAAAATAATCCAAATTGGATTTTTTACTAGTTAAACTGCTGTTTTAACCTAGTTGTCGTGTTTAGTAAGATTTGCTCTTGTTTGTGCCGTTTAAAGTGCTCTGTTTGTCTTTTTGTACCCGGTTTTAAATCTTGGTGCTTAAATGAATCACTCTGTGCTTCTGCTGGACGTTTACCTTCAAATTTCATTAGTTTCTTTCCTTCCTCCGCTTTGATTTTAAAGGCCTTACAGCGGCTTATGAAAAGAAAGTCCCGTTATTCTTGTCTTGTTAGAAATCCCAAAGAACATTCCACACTAAAAATGTGTTTTTGTGGAGTGAATCATCTGCAGTCCTTCTAGTAACGATTTAATGAGATGAAGAAAACATAATATATTGTAAAGGTTTCTTATTTAGGAGATTTCTGGACTCGTGCATGCAGGCAATCAATTCAGTCTTTCACTACACAAACTGTTCATTATATGTGAAGCTAAGAGAATCAAATATGATATTTGTAAATACTTTATAGGGCGCCGCTTGAATCTTGCATTTAGTTTTTGACAAGAGCAACTCAGATCACTGAGTAAACCCCGAGTTAACTGGATGACGTTGGTTAACTGAAGGGAGTTTTGCATTAATGCTTTGCTAATGGCGGTAGATCGAGACGTAGAGCTTCACATGCTGCGCATGCTTATGTTTTATATCCACGTCTGTATTTATTTGACACTGCGGCTGTATATATGACCTGGTTTTGTTCACTCTCACCCGTGTAGAATTTGCTCTAGATAAAGCAAACCTGAGTTTTCCACTTCTGTGTCTGCGTGAGTTTTATTTCATGATATGAATGATTTCTGATTATGCAGCGGTTCTTTAAATATTCATCCAGGTGTTATTGATTTTCTCGTTTAATCAGGTCAGTCAGGGATCGTGATGAAGAGAGAGACATGCAGTGTTTTTAACTGCGGGATGTTTTAGCAGTGGCTGATAGGGGCAGGATCATGTCATAGCATTTCTGCTAAATTCTACACCCTTGAAAATCATAACAAGTGGTTTCTGACTTTGATAGTTCCTTCTATTCCTTCAGTCCTGTTTACACAACATTAGTAGGCGTACTGCTGACTTAAGAAATGTACATACGTATAAATAAAAGGTCAATATTTCCACACCGAGGATAAAATCAAGCACATTCAAGATTTAACTGCTAACTATTCTAACCCCATATAACAAGCTGCAGCTCCAAATACATGCGAGATGAAAACACTGTGTTTTATGATCGAGTTTGTTGCATAATTCACAATATTTGAGCTGCAGTTCAGTTGCTGGTTCAATAGGAAATCAGTGGAAAGCATCCAGTTATTTCTTGTCAATGTTACATTTGTATATTGTGATACATATTTGAGAATGATTTTTGTATCTGATTGTATTAGTCTATATACAAAAGATCAAATGGGAGAAGAAGATGAACACTAAACAGCAGAACAACATAACGTTAAAGATGTCTATAACACATAATTTCACAATGGCAGGAAGCTGGTCCTGAAGCAGAAGTTGATTTCGGGTGGAATATGACCTGAACATGTTGCTAAATGTGAGACTGAGTTAAAGCTCTCTCTGTCCGTCCGGCTGAAGGTCACGGTGTAATGAGATTCTCTTTCATCTGTCACTCTGATGTCTGAAGACTCGCTGGACTTTCACTCCAGACCTTCACAAGTTTCAGTCTTTGTAGTCATTACCTGCATCATTCTGTCCTTTGGTAATCTCACTGCTGCTTTTCTATCTTACTGTGTACTTTAATTGATGTATTGTTTAATAAGAGGTGACATGAAATACATGATTGACTTTTGGAAGTTTATGAGAATTATTCATTATGAAGGTAATCTCACTTCTGTGTCCCACCAGCAGGTGGAGATAAAATGAAGCGGAAGCTTTTGAAAGATCAGATTCTGGACACACTGCATACTATACAGTCTACTCCAGGTTCATGACTTTGCATTTGGATTTGCCAGTTACGCTGGGGTGTAGAATTTAGAAGACAGTATTTTACAGAAAGAACAGTATTTATTATTTTTGTAAAAACCTACCCCAATAATGTTTTATAAAAGTATAACTATAAAATATAAAATAAACATTCTATTTGTATTGCTTTCCATGATATTTGTATATTTTAAAATTCCTTGACATATCATGTTTTACATGAACCGTGTATACTGAATAATGTTTACTATTTTAGTCTATGTGAAAAATATTTCAAACATTATTTTTTATTGCAAAGTAGAAATCGCACTGTGTTTGAGATACGTCAAATTACAAGTACATAAAACAAGAAAAGAGTTGGAGGTGTGGAGTTGTCGTCTTAAAAATAAGTTTGTAATGTAAATTTGTAGTGTATGGCATATAGTGTAATATTTTGTCAAATGTAGTACGCATGCTGCAAACGTAACTTTTTACTTAACGTCTACAGACTTCACAAAGTCTCTCGTGCACTATGTAGAGATGAGTATTAAAAAGCTCGAGCGTGTCTCAAACATCTTGCTTATTGTCCCACAGATATAAAAGTAATTTAGCGTCCATTCGTCCTCTGAGATCATCGTGAAATGACAGAACGCTGTCTGAATCATGAATGACGTGAAGATAATTATTGATGTCTGGAGAGGTACATGTGTCCTGACACACCATCACTGTCCTGAGCTCAGAAGAAGAGCATCATCATCATCATCCGGGAGGGGACGCAGTGAAGCTGAAAATAGCGGGATGGCGGCTGATGATCTGTGATTGTATTAGTCCTGGAGATCAGCAGCTGACAGAGCCCTTAACACGGAGAAATTGATTTACTGTAGACTTCATTCAGCGTGATTACTCAGTGCTGGAATATGATGAGGAGTTCAGCAATTCATGTGGCACAGTTTACTGACACTAAAGGAATGAAGAACTTGATTTCTGTCAAAAAAATTGATTCTCACGGAAAAATAGATATTTTACGAGGGGCCGGTTTTGTATGAATTGGTTCGAAAGCGTTTCCGTGAGTAGATCATACGAATTCAAAGCTTAAATAGTTGAACTGGTGTTCGATTTTTTTTAAGGTATTATGCATCTCAAACACTGACCCAGAATATTGATATAGATCAGTGATCCGAAACGACTTTCATTGCCGCTGACGTCATCATTCATACCCCATCCAACCGATTATGGATAAAATCCAAAACACAAAGTTTCACCGTCATTTGTATGAATGTAATCCAGATTTTCTGCAGATAAACATCAGATTATGGATGTTAAATGAGGTTTAGGGGCGTAGCATCAAACTCTGGGCCCTATGCACAAGCAGTGGCTACAACTACCATTTAATGCATCAATCAACTGATGCATTTATCCAAAATATTAGCAGTAGCTTTAAACCATAACCTTTTTTTCTGGTTATGCAAACATTAAGAGCACATTCAGTTGTCAACAATCATTTTGCAAACATTATATAAAGGAACTTTTAAGAATCTTTAAATGTTCTCTGAACGCTCTGAAAGAAGTAACAACATAAAATGTCAGATAAATGCCCAACTAAAATGTTTTTATGATTGATGTATAAACAATGCTTTTGTGCTAACTTTATAAAAAAACAACATCAACTTGAAACAAGTGTTCTGTTCAGTTCAAGAACTTAGAACTTCAAGAACGTTAGCTAAATTTCCGAGATGTTCCAACCTGATCTCAATTTGAACATATTTTCCGAGGTGGCTAATTCCTACAAATTCACTGATGAGGTCACTCATGATTTCTTCTAAATTGAACGTATTTTACGAGTTGCCAATTGGTATGAATTTGTAAGAATAACCCAAACCTAACCCCGCCCCTAAACCTACCCGTTACGGGGTTATAGACAAATCGTAGGTCATACGAATTAGTACAAATTAGCACAAATTTGGGACCCCGTACGAATGGGTCGTGTGTTGGATGTTATGGTATGGTTCTCTCAAATGTACTGTATATGCTCACACATGCTTCCATAACAATAACAGAGCGTTCATTTAAAGTTGTTTATGACGTAGGTTTACGTTTTCGCTGGAACATTTTTGAATGTTAGGCTACTATTATTTCATTTAGAGAACCTTCAAAATAGCAAATCATGTTTGCCAAAAATAAAAACATGAATAAAAAACGTAAAAATAAATAAACGTTCCTATATTTAACACTTTAAAAAACTGATTGTTTTGAAAGTTCTGATTCAGAAAAGACATTTTTAACTTATTTTTGTTAGCTTGGATGATGAGGAGGGAAAGTGAATGATTGCTTTACTGCTCATCTGAGATTTCGTGTTTCCAGGTTGCGTCCTAAATCCTTGTTTGAGACTCCCCGTGCACCTGTAATTGTTTATTCGGAGACGCGAGTCCCGGCACAGTATAAACCCGGCGGCGGGCGCTCATTAGCGGCCGCTTCTCTCCGCGGTGGCCGCGTCTCATCTCCGCCGCGCCACCTCATCAACATTCACCCAGCCGGAGAAAATTAATTCTATTAAAGGCCTCAATTCCCTCCGCCAGACCTCACTGTTTAAACATCTTTTTAGTGTATGATTAGAGCATATTTCCCAAACCTGGCTGGGAGTGGCGGCTGGGTCGGGGAGGTCGAGCGAATGAAAGAGGACGACTTCATTGTGCGATGACTGGACCATAAATCATCGGCCGTTTTCTATAAATCACGGCAGATGGCAGGGAGCTAGCGCGGGCTCGTGGGAGTCCGCCGGCCCCGGTGCATGCAGGGAAGCGCGGACTGCGGCAGACGCTGGCAGCCGAGCGGGTCATCGGGAACGGGCCGCGGTGATGAGATGCAGACCTGGAGGTCCGAGAGACCCACCTCTCCATACTGGCCCCCGTTTAACACGTCTAATCGGCCTGATGAATATGTATGCGCGCCTCGGCTCCCTCGGCCCATGTGAGGCCTGTCAGGCTGACATTAGATGTCTCGTGTTCAGGGATTCCGGGAGGTGAATTGGCCGTTCTGTCATCCATTCTGATTATGAAGATGTAATTGAGCAGACTATGAAATTTAATGCGGTCGCATTGCAGCAGTGCTGGAGAAAGACGGACTCCAATCAGCCCAATGTCATTATCTCAGCCCAGCCAGACTTCCGTAGCACGATAACAAGGCCAGAAGCGTTATTTCTGCGGTCTGACACGTTTTGCACGGAGTGTATGTTTTCCAAACTGTTTACAGTTGCATGTTGGATTTTGATTTTTATACCCAGCTAAATTAAAATTTAAATTAGCCTATGTAAATGTTACCAAACGTCCTCAGCGTTATATGTATATGGCGCGTTCTTTGCTTTATTAATATATGATCTCATAACGTTGAGAGTGAAAACATTTTGGATTTGGATTTTATACCCAGCTAACAGGGGACGTTCTTTCTCTAAGCTTGTTATTAACTTATTATTATATACATATTAGGATTAAATGGCCTGAATGTAACGTTTATAGAACCAACTTAATACTTTATAAATATTTACAGTACGTTCTCCTAACGTTGAGAGAAAACTCTCTTAGAACAACATTTCTTCCCAGCTAACACAGAAACGCTCTTTAACGTTTTTTTAGTTGTGTAAATATTAGCATTAAACACCCTCAATGTAAGGAACTTTCGTTCAAACTCTATTAATATTAATGATACATTGTCACAAAAATCTCTGAATGTCCTCATGATGTTATTTGTGTTTTATGCTGAGAGAAAATGCTGAAATTTGGGGTGAAAATAAAATTAATAGAACGTTGTGAGACACTTTTTTGCCTTCAAATGTTCATGAAAACTGGGCATGTTAAGGTTCTTGGAATATTAAAAATACACGTTCAGATACGTTCTATTTTGAGTGAAAATAAAATTAGTACAGCAATGTGGGAAACGTTTCTGTAATGTAACGTTCTAATCACGGTTAGAAAACTAAATTGCCAGTGTTTTAGAAACATTTCAAAACAGTGTTTCTAACACGTTTTTTAAATAAATTTGTTACCTCTGAGGTATCTGTGAGGTTAATGTTTTTCCCAGCGTGGTCATGACAGGAATCCAGGTCAGTAACACAAATCTTTATGCAACCAGACAGTTCCAAGTCCTAAAGTTACTCACTAATAATCTAAAAGTCTGATTTAATCAAAAATGCACCTTTAGATGAACATCAGGGTCAGGTCTGATGTCAATGCATTGGTTTTTCTGTCAGTATATGCGAATGCAAAGAGGATTTGAGAGTTATGGGAGGAAATTTGGCTCTGTTGTTCTCACGAAGCATCACATGACTTCAGAAGACTTTAAATAAAGTGCATTTATTCATGCACTTTGTAGGTTTTTTCCCAAAGTGACTTGCATTGCATTTAAGGTATGTTTTATTAGCTTTTGCTTTCCCTAAGAATCGAAGCCATGATGTCTGACCTACAGGAATACAAAGATCTTGAAAGATTACTTTTTGCTCTCAACTGAAACCAGATTTCTCTTTTAGATTTAAGAATGAAGCCTATAAAGTTATGATAATGCATCTCTCACCAGATCAGAGGTCAAAGGTTATACTAAAAAGAATCTAGTGTTTAACAAACCTGGCTGAAGTTGGAATAGCATATATTTTAGAAAATGCATATGCTATTTTGTGCTAAATTTGCAGGATTATTATTTCATTTTGAGGTCATGCATTTAGCAAAAATACAAGCATAAATAGTAAAAGACGAGGGGCTGTTTTATCAGGATCCTTTATGATGATATTTTCACAGATAAGGCTGAAGCCTTGTCCAGATTTCAAAACAGTGCCTTTTCTTGTCTTAAGATGCACACTAATTCTTTTTCTGAGGCTTGTTTATAAATATTACTTAAAAGAAGAATTCACTCAAAAATGAAAATTCTGTCATGATTTACTCGAGTTGTTCCAAACCTGTATGAATTTGAAGAAAGTTTGTATGCAGGCACTTTTGGTCACCACTGACTCCCATAGTATTTTTTTCTAACTATGGAAGTCAATGGTGACCTCGCTACAAACTTTCTTTAAAATATCTTCCTCTGTGTTCAGCTGAAATTCATCCAGATCTGGAGTAAATGATGACTTGTCATTGAATTCTGTGTGTAGAAACCAGACCTTAAAGATTACACACACTTGCTTTGCCACCCTGAAACTTGTCACTGGAGAAGATATTTAATTTCTAATCCTGATGGATGAGTTTCAGATGTGGGAATTTCCGGTCAAAGTGTTGTTTTTCCATACTTCTCTGGTTTTGTCTGCTCTACTCGTCTGCGTGTTGACCTTGATTTTACCGTGAACACACTCAATAAAGCGTCTCTTCCTCACGAACGCAGACATCTTTATGGTTGTGCTGTTTACTGCGTGTCTGGATTATTTAAATTGCTGCTGAATTACACCTGAGGCCTGCGTTTATACCTCTCTTTATTTACTGACACTGTCAGCTTATGAAAATGCTTTTTAAACTGATGTTAAATGTCACTTACTAATAGAACAATTTATAGAGGATGCATTTTTCCCTTACATTCATGCATTAAACAGATGCTCATTTAAAGCGTTTGCTGGCATATGCATAGAGTTGGTTTTCAGTCAGTTCAGTTGAAAACATTATAAATGCATCTGAAATATTTACTGAAGCATTTATGTTTGCCAAACAATCAAAGCGCATTGGTTTTGTCCTCCACTAGGGGGCGTATTACGCTGATAATTCATGTGCTCTCGTGTGTTTATGACTCAGACTTGTTGCATTTTTGCAATATTTCTTACATGCACTGTAAGTAGGTTTACTACTGCAAACTGGAACATTGCAGCATATTACATAACTCACTTTGGGATAAAAATCCTTTTTTTATTATCTTTAAAAGATGCATTTATATATATATATATATATATATATAGTTCATTAGATGTATCTGTAATATAATGCAACATTATACATTGCATAAATTGCAAACATTTGAATGCAAAATAATGTTGTATGTATATGAAAATATATTTTCAGTACATATAGTTTATGTTAAAAAAAAACATGCATTATTACCATATATAAAATTTAAGTAATGTTAAATTTTTTCAATTTTCAATTCAGGGGCATAATTTTCCACTGGGGACTCTTCATCTTCAGAACAAAGTTAATTACGTATTAACATCAAATATATCTGAGAGGTAACTCGTAATTTTGAAGAGCTAAATATTTTTCCATAATAAGTCAAGTGATATGATCAGATCTGCGTGATTGGATCATGAGGATTGCATGTTAATGCAAGTAACCACCGCCAATGTATGTATGTAGTTTAATATTAAACTTAACATGATCATAACTCAGTCGTTTTCATATTAGAGGACAGAGGTGCTTCAGAACAGAGAGAGAGAGAGATGACAAGCCCTTCATTTGTTCATTTAGTTATGGTGTTTTTTTGTGCATTTTCATAGGTACAGTAGTTACTGTGAAATAAAAATTTAGTTTGATTGAGAAGTGGAAATTAAGTCTAAAAATTTTATTGGTGATCGTAGTAGTATAGCTACTATTCTTTTTGGCAAAATGTAGCATTATTATTTATCTTAATTAATTCATTTTCTATCACCATGATTAAAAATGAAATAAGATCAAATGAATTATAATAAATAAATAAACAAATGTGCATTTTGTAAAGAAATGAAAATGATCAAGTATGTTCATATGCATAAACACTGAGCATTCAGTAAAATGCAGAAGCCTGGATATAGTTTGAGGAGCGTGTGATTTTTGGTAAAGGATAGCTTCCTCTGAGCCGCTGGATTTATGACGGTGTCCGGGCTCCAGGCCCTCGGCCCCTCTGATCTGCTTTAGCTCCGGTGACCTTTGACCCCGGGGCCGTCGGGGGGCCCACGGTCCTCCTTGATTGGCCGAGAGCTGGTTTGAGAGCGTTCAACGTCAATCGCTCTCTGTGTTTAACGGCGACTGGGCTTCAGCCAGAGCTCACATCTGTTTGAAATTGCCACCTCTGCTAATTACGCGCGATTGCTTTTGTTTGTTATTGTTTGTTTTGTGATCCATAAACAGAGTTTAATGGTCAGAGCCTGTCAGGGATCACCGGGGGGCTGCTGCTGCTGCTCTCTTTCATGTCTCACAGTAAATCATCTATGTTTTGTAATATGAAAAAACTGAAATAAACAATGCTCTGATCAACATGCATTAACTCCTTCAGTGCAGACGCGTTTCATATCAGCTCTGAGGACATTTAATGCATGAGTGTGTTTTAGCTTTATCACTACTGATGTTTCTAGTTTGCAATCGAACCATATATACATATATATATATATATATATATCTTATTGTAATTGTTACCTTATTACTATTTTGTTTAAGATTTTATATATATATATATATATAGTGCCTTGATGTCTAGCTGAAATAAGTATTTTTATTTTATTATTAGTCATGTTTATTTTATTACAGATTTTTATTTCAGGAGACTTTAAAATTAGAAATGTTTTCTTTTTTTCTTTTAACTGTAATAACCCAGGCCACAAATTAAATGCACAGTTACTGTGTTATTTGGGCATGACCACCAAATCAATGTTTTGTTTTTAAAGAAAATAAATAAATAAACAATTTCATTAATATACCAATAAACAAAATCCAATCTTGTCCAGCTCTTCATATCAATTGGGATACATTTGACTTACTGTAATACATAATATTAAATAATCAAATCTGTTCATTTATTGTTTTTATTTATGTACTTTTAAATATTGGAAGAATTTTGAAATCATTCATTTGTCAGGGAATTTTGTTGTGCAGTACAAATACATTTCACTTAACTTCACACAGTAATCAAATATATTTATTTTGCATTTTTTCTTAGAAATTGTATTTTTAAATGTGTATATATATATATATATTTAAATATATATGTGTAAATATTTTTCCTGAGGTTTGAGACTGCTAAGCACAATTATAAGGTATCATATTTTTGTAAGCGGCTTTAAAACGATGTGTATTTTGAAAGCACTAGTGGCTATAACCCTGGCCGATTCGTCTCCAGATAAAGTATTTGTTCTGTACGTTTCAGTGTCTTTAAGAAGGTTTCTCTGGTTTTCTAGTCAAACAGAAGAGCAGAAGTGCAGAGCTCTCACATGCACCAATTCCTCTGGTAGATCACACTTTAAAGAGGAGCAGCCCCATTAGCCTCTTCTCTCTTTTCCCTTCCCTCTTTTTTTTTCTCCTCTCATTCCTCGTTCTTGTCCAGCTGGTGGCTCACCAGGGCTTCTCCTTTCCCGGCGAGACCCTTCAAACACTTCGTTAAAAAAGGACAACTGAGGCAAATGTTTCAGTCCTTGGCTGAATAGTAAACTGAGTTCTGCTCACGGACAGAAGAAAACGAGGCGCTCGTGAGACCCCGGACGCTGGATCTGTGTAGAACTATGTCTGAACTTCACACCCAGTAGAAGTGATGCTGTTGAATTATCTGCTACAGCGCTTCCTGCAGATACTGCACTACACTACTAGTATGCAGTTTTAAGCTCTTTAGTGTGATTGTAGAATATCTCCAGATGAACTCTTTCTGGACTGAAGCAGCTCAGTTTTACTTGATTCTCCATCTTTTCTAGAAGAATCTGATCATCAGGATCATTGAGGAGCTTTACTTTCACTGTTCTTCAGCGGAGCAATGATCTTCACAAGCCTCCAAAACATCATAATATTGTCATAATGTTGAGAGAAAATGTTCTTAGAATATTTAACAAATTTTCTAAAATGTTGTAAGAAACATTTTAGGAACCTTTAAATAACATTCTGTCAATCAAAACAAGAAAAATATGTTTTACAAACAAATTTCCAACAATGTTTTTAATAACCTGAATTGATATTTGTATGATTTTATGCAAGTATCTTATATACTGTTATAAATATCTAATTGGTTTACATTAGAAACGTCAGAATTTTATCACTTTTTTTCTATAAATATCAGCATTTGCAGAAAATTGCATATATTTTTTCCTCAGTTTGGATTTTTAAATAAAAAAGAGCTGCTTATTCTTCCTATATCAGACTATATGAGGCATAAAACCCTTATGGATCAAATATGATACTCAACAAAAAAAAAAAAATACAAACGTTTAAAAAACATATTTTGCATGAAACGGTCCATTTAAAAAACGTATAGATTAAAGCAGGGTTTATTGTATTTATAAAGGCACTGATTTGATGTACCGAGGAACATGCAATAGGAACGTAAATGGAGCAATGCTGATTTCATGTTGACTATAAAGTCGTTCAGTGATTCTGAAGATGTCAGTTTGTGCATTAAAGCAAAGCTCTGCAGGCTGGTCGATGTACAAATCTTGTGTGGGTTCTGTGTTTTTTCTTTCATCTCGCTCTTATTGCATGAGCCCTCGAAGTGACGTATTGATTCTGGCGCAGCATGCAAGATGAATTTCGAGACGTTAGCATGTGTGCAACTAGATTGCGCTTGGGTTATCTGTGTGGGATCCTATGAGGAGGGAAATGAGGAAGAGGAAGGTGTTAGAGGTCAAGGGCAGCAGCTGTGAAGGTGGAATGGTTTCTCCCGCATCCTCACACAATCGGCTGTCAGGAAGCCCCCAAAACCCTGACATTAATGCAAATTATAGTTTGATAATTTAATAACTCGGCCGGCTTGATCTGTCCATTTTATTGTAATTATCATCAGCCAGGGTGTTGCGTTCCATTGTGGTAAAATAAACATCATCTATCATCCTTGCTGATGATTAGCCCGTGACAGGCCGGGGAAGCTGGTTTGCATAAATCAGGCCTGATGCCGTCTGCAGGAGTCCGGCTCTATTTTTCACAGGCCCAGATTAGATGGCGTCCGCTGGGCTCGCTATAAGGTCATTGCCGTGGCAATAATCAGAGCCGGATCGCCAGTGTGTTACTGCCATGCATCCAACTAGTTAGTTAATGGAGTCTAAAGCACAGCATCTGCTGGTTGAATGCAGGCTGGATGCGTTTCAATGCTGCAATATCTGTTTGCAACTTTGGAGAATAACTGTAAGAATTTGGAAGCTGTAAGAATATTTTTAAACATCTGAGATGTAGATAAGTTTGTTTCTTCTTCAGATTTGGAGAATTGTAGCATTGCATTACTGTCTCAGCAATTGATGTGAATGGGTGCCGTTAGAATGAGAGCTGTTAAAAACATAAAAATAATCCACACCACTCCAGTCCATCAATTACATAAGTCTTGATGCATAATAACACCTCCTCCTGTGAAAAAGTTTATCTTCTGCTCTCTCTCACGTTCAAATCCAAACAATTATTTGTTTAGAGCAGTTTTGTATTATTTATGGCTTGTAAACGCTGCTTGATTTCTTTCCTGATTCAGACCAGACCACTTTTTCACTGCAGGAAGCATTGTTATGGATTATGGACTCATATTTTAGTTAAAAACATCTGGATTGGAGTGGTGTTGATTGATTGATGGAATGTTGTGATAAATGTGATAAGACAAGTGACATATGAAGCAAACCCTTTGATATAAACCCATCAGAATATAGATATGAATAAAACTGCTAATTCTGGTATATGTAAGGGCTGCTGAAGTGGAGAAACAAACTCATTTTGAGAAAACACCCTTTAAAGATATGTTATTTAAATCTATAGACTTAAGTAGATTTAAATTACATAAATAGATAAGTACAAGTAGATAATGTGAAATAATAAAATCATGTGTATTATATATGAACAAACCCTTCAGTATAAACCTTCATAATATAGATATGAATAAAAATGTACGTTTTGGTGTAAATAAGTACTGGTAAAGGGAAAAAACTAACTTAAACTCATTTTACGGATATGTAATTTAAATCTAAAGACTTAAGAAGATAAAGTGCAATAATAAAATTATATGAAATATACATGAACAAATTTCAGTTCAGTAAAACCTTTAGAATATATAGAGGAATAAAACTGTAAAGAGGCATCTGTAGGTGCTGCAGAAGTAGAAAAAAACATAGAAATATAATTAAAATCTACAGATGCAGATAGATAAATGCAGTGATAAAATGAGTGTGAATGATACATGAACAAACCCCTCAGTATAAACCTTCAGAATATAGAAAGGAATAAAACTGTAAAGTCTGGTGTATGTAAGTGCTGGAGAAATGGAGAAAAAACGTTTAAATATATGCATTGTAATTGAAATATACAGGCGCAAATAGATAAGTGCAGTGATAAAATGAGTGAGAATGATATATGAACAAACCTCTCAGTATAAACCTTCAGAATACAGATATGAATAAAACTGTAAAGTGTGGTGTATATAGGTCCTGCAGAAGTGGGGAAAAAACTTTTTGAAGATATGATGATATCGTAACCGAAATATACACAAAATAGTGTATAATTTATACAAATGTATATTTTTTATATTCTCTGTCCACTTTTGAAGCAAAATATGCCAAAATAATAGAAACTGATAAGTTCATGGAATAAATAAATGAATACAATACTATAAAATCTTGAAAGGTACTGTTGCAAACTTTGAGGAAACCATTACAATGTATTATGCACATGTTGGTTTTAGTGTAAATGGTTGAAGTTTTTGTCTTGATGTATCTATCATTCATAGTAGAAAGCACAGTATTTCACGCAGTCATACATGTTCACTGAATGACAGACAACATGCGTGTTTGAACTCTTTGATGAGGGTTCTGAAGAGTTCTGAACCTGAAGCCTTTCTCTCTGTTATCACAACAGAAGACGCTCGCATGCACCGCCAGTCTTTGTGAAGATGTAAGCTGCATTATTTATGTTCAAACCGGCGTTACGTTTCTGACCCGTGTGGCATTGAGATGAAAGCGTGGTGGCCGCTGTGTTTTGGGTTTGGTGGGGTGAGTTTGGGCTCTGGAGGCCTCCGGCTGTTTGGGTAAGAGGGTTTGTCCTGGGACAGATGTTTTTTTCCTTTAGTTGAACTCATTTCCATCAAGCTCTTTTTGTGTAAAACTCTTTTATTTCTTTAGTATATTTCTAATATGAAAGCCCTCACAGCTTTACATCTTTTATGATATATTAATATTTTCAGAATGACATTGTGTCAGTGTTTTAAGAATAAATAAGTGTGTACACCATGCAAAATATGTGAATGCAGTATGCAGTGCACTCAACATTACTTTTCTTTTCCAGTATGCTTACAATTTTTAAATGTAAATAAGTTATATAAATTATTTTCTAACATATTTTTTAATAATATATATGTATATATGTATATAATATATATATATATATATATACAACTTAAATATTGTTTTAAAATTTATATTCATAAATACAAATATTATTAATTATGTATTATTTCGCAATTTTTTTTGAAACAATCTCTTTCTTGACATTATACATTAACATTAAATGCAACTGTATACTGTCATCGCGTACTGTCACTTTTAATTATTTACTTAAATATAGCAGGAAGCAGTGTTATTTAGTATCAATACAGCTATTACAGCTTTTTTTTACTAATATTTTGAATATTTTATTCTTATATCTTCCTTTTCTTTTTAAATTAACTTACGTTTTTAGTAATTTTATTGTGCTTTTGTCATTTTTATAAATGTCTTTATAGTTTTTCTTTTTCCTTTTTAATTTTGGTTAAAGTAATAGTAATTTTGTTGTTATTAGTAATTCTGCATATAGAGTGTTTAACAGTAGTGGGCTTCTCTCCTGCTGCAGGTTCACTGAAGCGTCTTTGTGCTCATGATGTCCAGCTCAAGGTCTGGACTTGATCTCTGACCTCCTTGTGTCTTTTTCTTTGCGTTGATGCTGACCTGCATGCCAAGGGGATGCTGGGAATGTTTTCCCACCTATAATGTGTGTGTTCAACACCTTGGGTGCTAAAAGCCACCAGCGTTTCGTGAAGTGAAAATCTGCTCTAAATTTAACTGGAGGACACGCTCTCATTTCCCTCCTTCATAGATGGATGGAGGGAGAGTGACAGAGGGATGATAGATGAGAGTCTGTCTGTCTAACTTGAAGAAATAGTCCAGCTCAATAAAACTAAAACAAAAACAAATAATAATTAATAATTAAATAAACACAAAATAGTTAATGCATTAGCATTAGCATAATTAACAATATATAATAATAAACAAATAAAATAACGAATCATTTAATAAAATAATGCAATGTACAATACAATACAGTATATGCATAAAAATGTAAAATAGACAGATAGATATGAATGCATATATAATATGTCAATACATTCTTTAAAAGAAACCATTTTCTAATAAATAATTAATAACAAATAATGTATTTGTTAATATTTATTGACTATATAATAAATGATTTCTTAATAATAAGTAATAAAGTAATGCATAAACAATAGCATGACAACAACAATGAACTAGTGCTGTCAAAATCGATTTTATCATGATTAACTGCAAACAAAATAAATGTTTGTTTACATAACGTGTGTGTGTGTACTGTGTATGTTTAACATATATATTCATATGTATATATGACTTATTTTATTTTGGCAGGGATTAATTGCAACTAATCGATGAGCTAATGAACAATATAAATGATTAAAATAAATAATAAACAATATAAATAAATACATACAATTAATAAATTATTTTTAAAATAAATAAAAATGAGAGAATACAATATTATATATAAATATATATATATATATATATATATATATATATATATGTGTGTGTGTGTGTGTATAATCCACAGAGAGA
>JAUMHI010000052.1:17320253-17350506 GCA_032359435.1 Enteromius unitaeniatus | reverse complement strand
GCAACAACCCAGCAGCAGGACCGCTACCTCCGCCTTTGTGCAAGGAGGAACAGGAGGAGCACTGCCAGAGCCCTGCAGAATGACTTCCAGCAGGCCACAAATGTGCATGTGTCTGCTTAAACGGTCAGAAACAGACCATGAGGGTAGTCCCGACGTCCAAAGGTGGGGTTTGTGCTTACAGCCCAACACCGTGCAGGACGTTTGGCATTTGCCAGAGAACACCAAGATTGGCAAATTCGCCTCTGGCGCCCTGTGCTCTTCACAGATGAAAGCAGGTTCACTCTGAGCACATGTGACAGAGTCTGGAGACACCGTGGAGAAAGTTCTGCTGCCTGCAACATCCTCCAGCATGACAGTGGGTCAGTAATATTGTGGGGTGACATTTCTTTGGAGGGCCAGATAGCCCTCCATGTGCTCGCCAGAGGTAGCCTGACTGCCATTAGGTACCGAGATGAGATCCTCGGACCCCTCGTGAGACCATATGCCGGTGCGGTTGGCCTTGGGTTCCTCCTAATGCAAGACAATGCTAGACCTCATGTGTCTGGAGTGTGTCAGCAGTTCCTGCGAGACGAAGGAATTGATCCTATGGACTGGCCGCCCGTTCCCCAGACCTGAATCCAATTGAGCACATCTGGGACATCATGTCTCGCTCCATCCACCAACACCATGTTGCTCCACAGACTGTCCAGGAGTTGGTGGATGCTTTAGTCCAGGTCTGGGAGGAGATCCCTCAGAAGACCATCCTCCACCTCATCAGGAGCATGTCCAGGTGTTGTAGGGAGGTCATGCTGGCACGTGGAGGACACACACACATTCTGACTTGTTTTAAGGACATTACATCAAAGCTGGATCTGCCTGGAGTGTGTTTCTCCACTTCAATATTGAGTGTGACTCCAAATCCAGACCCCCATGGGTTAATACATTTGATTTCCATCAATCATTTTTGTGTGATTTTGTTTTTAAGTATTTTAGAAGAATATTTCATTCATTCAGATCTAGGATGTGTTATTTTAGTGTTCCCTTTATGTTTTTGAGCAGTGTATATTTCTAGTTAAAATTAAACTATTTGTAGTAAATTTTTTTTCAGCTTTATTTTAATTAATTAAAAAACTATTAATGATCATTTTTAAACATTTTCAGTTAATAAAAACAACACCGGTTCAGATACTTTAATTTTTATTATTTCATAACTTGATTATTTACACAGTAACAAAAATGAACAAGTTGTTCCTAAAACTGAAAATTGAGTAAATCATTTAAGTTTGAGTCCTTTTATGTGCTTTTGTCATTTTTATTATTACTGTTTTGTTTTTTTTGCATTTTACTTCATTTTCATACGTTTTTTGATTTCATAATTTGAACTTTAAGAAATGTTGCTGTGTTTGAGAGAGTCTCTCTGTTCTCCAGCTGTCGTCCATCACTCCTACGCTCAGCCCAATTCAGTTCAGCAGCTAAAAACACCCAGCTCCACAAAAATATCATAATTAATATGCTAACTATGTTGTTGGTTATGTCCCTCTGAGGGAGGCCCGGGGCCCGGCTCACGGGGACGCCTCCATCCTCTCTGACTTTGAAGTGGTAATTCAGTCCAGGACCTGAGGGAGAACCTCAAACTGAAATGTCTCTGACAAGCCTGACAGGTTTAGAGGTTTTTGTTGTACCTGCGGGGCGAGAGACACTGAGAGAGAGAGAGGCACTGACAGAGAGAGAGATGGACGTATGAAGCCTCGGAGAACGGCACTAATTCTGGATGATTTCATCCCACAGCGAATGAAGAAATATCCAGCTTGTGTTTCACCCTACAATCAAAAGAATACGAAATTACATTTTCTTTAAAAAAATTAAGCCATAAGGACCATAAGAGTCCTAAAAATAAATGATGCAATAATTTTAATGAGCAAAAATTATTTTTTCCCAAATATATATATATGAATGAAATTTATATTATATATAAATATAAGAAAATATATATTATTGATACATATGAAAAAAATAAAATAATATCACACGTATGTGATATAATTTCATATATTAAATATTCAAAATAAAATAAAATATTTTATATTATTATTTTTGCTCATTAAAATCATAGCTTCATTTGTTTTTAGGACTTTCACGGTCCTTATGGCTTCATTTTCTTTGAGAAAATGTAATTTCGTATTCTTCTGATATTGACAATATTTAGCGCAGAAAGAAATCATTTGTTCACCCCTGAAATTAAAAAAAGAACGTCTTTTTAGGACCATGAGCGCCCTAAAAGAATTATGCAATGATTTCATTTAGCAAAAAATGTGAATAGTGTATTTATTATTATATTCTACACTGATCCTAAATATTTTGTCCATCCAATTAGTTTTTCCTTGGATTCAGAGTGAATTTGCACAGATCTGCCTGATTCTCCTGTGATGAGACACCATCAAGCCCTGGATTACTGGAGATAATGTCCTCTCAGAGATGTTTAAGAGAACGTGTGATTATTGTCTAGACACTGGTGTAGAAAATCAAGAGCATGATCTTGCAGAAGCTGAGAAGACAGAGGAGTGTTTAAGAGGTGCTTGTGAAAGAGATTCATCAGATCGGGTTTCTGAATCATTTCCTCTTCACTAACATCACTTTAGGTCATCATGCTTCACATCTCAGTGCGTTAAAACAAACCCACACTGCAGAACATATCAACAATGAGTTAAGATGTTTTTACATTCATTTCAAGGCAGCAACTAATTCAAAAGATTAAAGAAAAATGTGTCCTCATGTGTGTGTATATATATATATATATATTTCTTTCTTTACATTTCTTTTTTTAAATATATTACATTATATTATATATATATATATGTAATATTATAAAACAATATATATATATAGTCTTTTTTTTCCCTTAAAAGTGGGTTCTGTCATGAAAATGTCTCACAACTTTTTTTAAAAACTTTGATAATTAGATTTTTAGATAACATTTATACCTTTAACATGAAAGTATTTATATATATATAAACCAATATTTTTTACATTTATAAGGTATAATTAATTTTTTTAATCAAACTTTTAAAATGTACTAAATATGTAAGTATATTGTTAAATATATGTATAATTTTATATTTTAAAGTGTATATGATTAATAAATATATTTATAGTTCATTATTTTCTGGGATGTGTGTCATTCGATGATATATCAAGGGCCGTTAAGATTTCTTTCTTTTTTCTTCATCTTTTTTTTTTACATTGAGCATTGAATGACACACATCCCAGAAAATAATGAACTATAAATATATTTAATAGTTATATACATTTTAAAATAGAAAATTATATACATTTACTAATATACTTACATATTATGTAAAATGTATATATATAAATATATTACCAACATATTTTTAGTGATTTTGGGTGAAAGACTTGAAACCTGTCGAAAAACAAATCACTGCTCTACTGTTAATGAAGCGCTGAGAATCATGGTGTCGTCGTGAATCTTTCCAATCTCTCTTCTGTCAGACGACATGTTTGTTGTTTCAACAGATGTCATCTACTTCTCCATACCTTGTGACTGACTCTCACACACACACATGCAGCCGTGGCCCCGTTCTGTCAGCCTCCCACGGCTGCTGCTGATTGGCTGTTGTGAGGCTCGTCCCGGGACTCTTCATCTCCTGAAGCTCTTCACCTCCTGCAGCCTGAGACAGAAGAGGACAACACACAGCAGCTCGGGGCTGGTTGTCACACGTTCTCAGCTCTATAGCTTTACATATTTACAGTTCAAAGTTGCTATGTTGTTATGTTTATATGAGTCTTTATATGTTGCTCGGAATGTCTTCATTTATTTATTTGAGAATTTTGTCCAGACATAATATATAAACACTCAGAAATATATACACTGACATACACTAATATTCTATAATGTCTCTGAAATATTAGAATAACAGCATTTTTAATCAATGTCAGGTCCTTTAAATTTGATCATTTCATAAAATATATTTCACTTTATGTTGGCCAAAATATGTTTGCTACCATACAAATTACATTTTTACTAATACCAAAAAGCTATAAAATAGCCCATTATAGCAGGTTTTATTCATAGCTCACAATAATATGTTTTTCAATAAGTGTATATATATATATATTTTATTTTTATATATTTTCAATGTTGATATTTTTCCGTTCTCCAAAATATATTTTAAAATTCATCCCAAATGCACTTTTTTTATTGAAGGTCAGCATTTGAAGGGTTAAATGCATTTTTATTTCAACTATGCTGTTCACTTCTTCACTTTTTTTATTTATCATGCAGGTAGCTGGAGATTAACATAGACAGATTTATTCATTTATTTATTTAAAATTAATTATTTGTAATTAATTTTATATTCCAGCATTTAAAGGTTAGATGTAATTTTCTTAATTTATATTTTAATATTATATTATAGTAAAGTTTATGTTATATTACTAAGTTGAGTTTGCTGTTTATTTAGCCTTTCTCCTTTTTCTTTTCTTTTTGTTTTGCCATAATTGAACAAATCAGTCTTTCACTCTTTCACACTTTCATGGCTCAGAAGAGTGTAAAACATACTGATACAGATATTGTGACAACTTACCCCACATAATCCCTTCTGTGTTCTTCAACAGCTTCCTATTTCCCTGCAAAGTAACGAAGGAGATATTAGCAGATTTCTATATTAAATAATAATTGGAGTGACATATAATAGTAATAAAAGTAATGATTGGAGTGACAACAAGCCCCGGTCTCTCTCATCACACACACACATATAAACAGAATATAAGGATCACAAACTTCATTTTTGAGAAGAAATATTCCTGATGTTTGAATCACACGATATAAAGTATCATCTAAAGATCAGAATGTTACAGTAATCAGACTTTAGTAACGTTTGTGTTTGAGAAACATGAGACTGATGAAGACTTCTGTATTTTCTGTTTGTGTTTGACGCTCAGCACTGATGAATCACTGAAAGTGTTTAGTCCATCATCATCATCATCATCATCAGGACAGTCCCGCAACTGAAGCACCTGACAACCTCCAATCAGCCAACAAACATCTCACGCTAGCGAGGCTGCAAAAACATGTTTTCAGCCTGACCTTGAGCTGCGAGACTAAACAGCGTCCAGTCCCGCTCTGAGAGGACAAACACACACACATGATGACGAACCAGCAGAAACAGCTTGAGATGCTTTCCAAAGAGCAGTTATTGTCTCAAAATGATGGAAGTCTCATCAAATCATCGGAGCTTAAATTTTAATAGCATGACAACTATTTATCATTTATGGAGCGCAAAGAAATGGTCAAAATATATAATATGCACTAAATAAACAGGACAGCTCAAATGCCAAAATATATTAAAAAATGTACTTCAAAAGGCAAGATAATACATAATTAAAATGTCTTTTGGGAGAATTTTAAATTGATATACATTATATGAATATATTTTGGAGAATATAAATAAATTTGCATTACATATTTATATATGTTATATACAGATTTGTTCTATTCAAAATATGCTAAATAAACAGCTCCATTTAAGTAATTATATTTAACCTTTCAAATATATATATATATATATATATATATGCAATGCATATAATATAAAATGCACTTCAATGAGCATGAAAATTTTCATTAGTCTTAAAATATATTTTGCTCAATATAAAGATATTTACTTAAAAATAAAATAAATTACAAAATTTACAAAGAAAAATAAATTACTTTTATCCCTTTAAATGCTAATGTCAAATATATTAAAAATAAAATGAATAAATAAATTCCAATCATTAAAATACATTTAGGATGGATTTTATAATATATTTTAGACAATATATTTCCATTACAATTTATTTAAAAATAGCCCATTTTGTCCAAATAAATGTATGATGTACAGTATGTTTATTTATAATGTTAAAATTGATACAAAACACTTCAAGGGGCAAGAAAATATATACTATAAATAATATCGATATTTAGGAGAATATGAATATATTTACATAAAAATGTATTTAATCTATAAATATATTTGAACAACTGAATATCCTGTCCACTCTTCTGAATTATGAAAGATCTCCTCGGGGCGACTGAAACAGAAGTGAAGCAGGATAAAAGTGAAAGTGATCTTTCTGGACACAGAGTTTAAAGAGTTTAATGATGGATGAGAGTGAAGTGCTTCGCTGCTGTAGATGTTGACTTCAGACGGCAGTATTTATTGCAAAGCCGCAGAAAAACAGGCATTCCTGCTGCGCTCGGCATATCTGTACTTCTGTTGTGAAATCTGGCAAAACACTGACGGGGAAGAAAAAACTGCCCAGAGCTCCGAAACTGAGAGAGAGAGAGAGAGAGAGAACACATAAGTGATATATAAGTGTTCAGATCTGTGCTTTTAATACTTTCATTCAGCAACCATACGTTTAATCGTTAAAAAGTGACAGTAAAGACATTTATCATGTTACAAAATACTAATCTCAAATAAATGCTGCTCTTTTGAACTTTCTATTCATCTGTGAATCCTGGAAAATTTCCACAAAAATATTGAGCAGCACGACGATGATAATCAAGTGTGTGTTGAGCAGTAAATCAGTATATGATTATGATTTCTGAAGAAATACATTACACTTTAACACAGATTCACACAGAAAACTGCTATATTATAATGTAAAAAATAATTCACAATTTGACTGTATTTTTTACTGTAAGAGACCCTTTTAGTGTATATCCAAATGATGCAAAATAAAATAAAATACAAATAAAATAAATAAATACTAAAATAAAAAAACTGATCAGGGTCAGCATAACAGCAAAAAGAAAAAGAAAGGAAGAAAGAAAGAATTACCTTTTTTTGCATGGACATTTTCTTCATAGAAAGTAAAAGTTTTCTCAAATTATTACGTTAATATCGGGGGGATATATATATATATATATATATATAACCTTATACCTTCAATTCATGATGATGGTAACAAGAGGACAAAACTCACTGCAGACGTGATAATAAGATGAGAATAACAGGAAAAACTAATTAATGCATAATTAATGCTTTGGTAATATAAAGCCCTTTTAACACACTATTTGTTTTGATTACAAGAAGATTAACTAGCAACAGCTTATGTTATATGTTTATGGTTTGTGAATCAAATTTAATTCAATTAAATGTAAAAAGTTTTTGAGTTTCCCACTTATTTAAAAAAAAAATTATTATATATATATATATATATATATATATATATATATAGGTCATTTATTGGTCTTAATGGTTCGTTTCTATTAAACTGTGTATTGCACAGAGATTCACTGTAGCTATGATAATATAATAGAAATTAAAAATAAACAACAACTAAAAAGCATTGAGTGAGAACATGTGCTGAATTGTTATAAAAAATACATAATTGCATAAAATTAGCATAAATTAATTAATAATGCATAAAAACAAATATGAACAAATAAACAAGCCAGTAAATAAATTAGTAAATAAATGCATAAATACATGAATAAATAATGCACAAAAGTTTAAAAATGTCCGTGAATAAATGCATCAATAAATAAACAAATGAATGAATCATGTGACAGTGGGGTAATATCTATGTCTTTGTGATTTCAAATAAAGCATAACTCTTGTATGTCACACATCTTAATAAAAGCACATCCCACGCACAAACTCTTCCACACTCTTCCCAGCATGTTCCCTCAACAACACTAAACATCTCACAGAAGAATCTTCACAGGCAGCTATAACGTATGAACGTGGAGAGCCGGGTCAAAACACTCCAGCCCTGTTCTCATTTCTCTCTGCTGAGTTAACCTTGACATGCCTGAGTGTGTGTGTGTGTGTGTGTGTGTCCTCAGCCCCCTCTTGCAGGCCTTGTCTGGGTCCTTGAGAGAGTTGAATCATGGGAGACGAGCTTCTCTCCTCTGAGACCCTGACAGATAAGAAGCACAGGATCGGTCAGGAACGCTGTGTCCCGAGCCTCCTCAGATAGTGACCATCTGCAGGACAATGCCAGCCAATGCCAGCCTCACACAATGCCTTGTTTTTGTGCCGAGCTGAAGATTACAGGAGCCGGATGAGGAGGAGGAGGAGGAGGAGGAGGAGAAGAGTTACTGTGTCTTCCTCAAACATCTTCAAGGTCTCGCCTGAGGAATAAAATCCCAGAGGAAGAGTTTTCTGGAGGAGACGGTCCTGCTGCGACGCCGGGTAAGACATGCTTCACTTCAGACTCAATATGTGCTGCTTCACTCACTTTCTGAAGATTAGAACGAGCTTCTAGTTTGACTGCCGCTCAAAACTTAGTGAACGAGGGCAGAGCATGCACTGCTATACTATAATGCTTTAACAATATAAAGCCTTTTTAACACATTATTTAAAAAAATAAACAGTTAAATGCTTTGATTATAAGAAGATTATGGCTTTCAAATTAAATTAAATTCAATTAAAATAAAATAAATGGTTCAGCTATACTAGCAATAACTTAAATTAAACGTTTATGGTTTCAAATGAAATAATATTAAATTAAGTTAAACAAAAAAATGGTTCAGTTTCTATTATTCTTCATTTCGGTTTAATAAAAATAAAAATAAATATTATTAATAAAATAATTATTCTTGGTCCAAAGTTTGTTGCTAGTGTACTGTCTTTGCTACACTCAAAAAAAGGTTATTTAAAAATACATATTTATATATGTATAATATGTTTTTCATGAGTTTACTATTATATAACACATTAAATAAAATATTAACATTAATATAATTCGAAAATTTGTAGCTAGTTTATTATTTAATAATAAACTATTAATACTAAATATTATTAAATATCAAACTCTTGAATTAAATTAAATGTAAAAATGTTTGTTGCTCATGAGTTTATGAGTTTCTAATTTATATATATAAGGTCATTCATTGGCCTTAATTTCAATTTCTATTAAACTTTTCTACTGCACAAAGATTTCTGTTTAATAAAAACAAAATAAAATATTATTAATAATATAATTATTCTGTTGCTAGTGTATTATGTCTTTGCTACACTCAAAACAAGTTATTTAAATATATATATATATATATATATAAATCTAATATAGAGTATGAGTAAATTAAATTAAATTGTAATTATAGTTGGAAAATGTTTTTTTTTTATGTTTTCGCACTGAGATTTTTTTTTTTAAGAGTGAATCACTGAATGGTTTGTTTGAGAAGCAGACACTGTTCTTGTATGGCACTGGGCATCACTTGTACTGTATGTTTCTGTCCTGTTGAGCGCTGTAATAATGTTTTATTAACGTGTTTCTCACTGTCTCTCTCATCCGAGGTCTCCGGTCCGGACGAATCCACTCGCTGTTCCTTTTTCCTATGCATATACCTCTTTGAGATGTAGCTTTAAAGAGGCATAGGGCATGGGAAAATGGGGCGGCAGAGGTTTTCCACCTGCCACCGGCGTTCAGCGCACCGCCGGATCATTAAAATTAATGATGCTGACATCCACTGAAAATCTGTTTAATCTTCAGTTTTAGATGCAAAATAAAAGTCAATGTGAGTTCCACTGGTGTGTTTAATTGAATAAAGAGGCTTGGAAGGATCCTCGAGTGTGTTTGGCCTTCATTTTCTGTGCCTGACTTCTTTGGTTTGACATAACTTCTAAATAAAAAGATCCTTTTCTGCTTTCAGATCTGTCAAAGTTTGTGACATGAAATCATAATAAAAACATATTTTAAAACTAGTTTATGCGCATATATGAATAAATGCAGCACTAATACATCAAATATATACCGACCAACATGGTAAAAACACAAGTCAAATAAATATCAATAATTAAAAGCTGATGTAATATGTTCATTTAAAATAAAATAAAGCACACTATTACATCATAATTTAAATGTGGTTTGGTTAGTTATTTGTGTTTTTTTAAACAAAAATATATGGAGGTCTAAATAACTCAAAATTAAATAATTAAATAAATGTTGAAACATAAATAAATCTTTAAATGCATTGTGAAATAATTGAATGCATAAATAAATAACTAAATACATTTTATTTCTGCATTTATTTATACATTTATTTGTATATTTCATTAATTTCTCATTTATTAATGCAATTGTAATGTAATATAATATCTTTTAAAAACATAAAAAGATACACAGTTAAATGTTTAGTTGGCATTTGAGTCAAAGGTTGACATTTTGTATACTTTAATAGCATTCTTTTCAACTCTTTTCAAGGTTTGTTTATGTGTTGAATGTTTATAAATTGTTTATATGTTTATGAAATCAACAAGTTTATGTTTATAATTTATGCAAATTAATATTTTTAAAACCATTGAATGTTCGTCCCATAATTTTGGATCCTGATGAATCTCTACAAACACAAACAAGCTTCAGATGTCATTCAGTCTCTCTTTCTGTCTAAATTAATTCCTCTGGAGCTCTTCATGCAGTCAACTAGAAAATCTGTCTGTCTCACAGAGTAAAGAGATGAAGAATGGAGAGCTCACACAGGTATCAAGGGAACGGCTCGAGGAAATCATTACATCAAATCAAAGACAGAGAGAGCCCACTCACAGACCCCCGTTACAGACAGACCAGCTCAGAACAACATATAGCATATATCAGAACATAAAGGACTGTAACATAACAACATAAAATAACATATAACATAACATGTTTTCTGATAACCATTCCAGAGCACTATATTTTCTGTAAAAAAAATAAATAAATAAAGATTAATAAGCAAAAGCTGATGTAATGTTAAAAAAAGATAAAAATAAATAAATAAAACAAAACATGCAGTAAACTTAGTGAGTGGGGGAAGCATTTGCATATTTATGTTTAGTATTATTTAATATTATTTAATATACTTAAAAGTTTTATGAATAAAAAATATATATATTTTATGTCTTTACCACAGTATTGAAAAGCTCTATACACAATTAAATGTTTTCCCCATAATTTGTGAATCCTGATAAATCTCTGCAAACACAAATGATAATATATCACCATGTGTAAATCTGTTTTTACTATTGTACAATCACACTTTCTAAACATGCATAATGTCACGAGTAACAGCACAATCAACACCTGCTCATTCACCATAACACCACTGAACAATTACACACTCATCCAGACCAACTGAGAAAGACTGATCATCATCCATTCACACACAAATCAAGCTGATGTTCAGATTCATACTGTAGGAGAGCACTGCCTCCCTGTGGACACACACACACACACATGTTTTCTGGGGTCATAGGTGTAATGGTGTTTCTACTGTACAGACTGTATGTGGTATTGTCCTACACTGACCCTACACCTAAACCTACCCCTTACAGGAAAATACCAACACAGCCTCACAAGCAATTCGTACATATTCTTACGAGGTGCCAAATTTGTGCCAATTCGTACGACCTCACTCGTATGATTTGTCTAAAACCCACATAACGGGTAGGTTATGTTTAGGTCATTCGTACAAATTCAAACAAATTGGAACTGCCGTGAGATCAGGTTGGAAACTACACACACTTTTAGATTCTCAAAACACTTAATTCTGTGTTATTTATAAGATCGTTTCCTCATGGGGACCTAAGAGATGTCCCCACAAGGTCAAAATTTACTGCTATTCCTATCTTTGTGGAGACAATTGGTCCCATAACATGATAAATACCAGGTGTGTGTGTGTGTGTGAAATATGTAAATACATAATTAAGATATTATGTGATTAATAATTAACTAAATAAATAAAATATATCCCTGCAGTTCTCTCTACTGTAATAAAATACAATAATGTTTTATTAAGCACACTCAGAGTGTGTCGCATACAAAAGTGTTTTGATTTGATTTCAGGTGAAGAGTCGTGACTCTATAAACTCTGTGTCAGGACGCCACCGGAGCCGAACACCCAGGATCTGTCCGACGCCACGCATCTCTCCGAGCGATAGATTAAAGAGTGCTCTGTAATAAAACACGGAGCTTGCCGTCTCCGTTCAGATCTCAACCTGAGTTTGATGAGGAGCCTCTGAGGGCTTCAGCTGCTTTAAAGGCGTCTTTCCCTTTCATCAGCAGTCCTTCAGTCAACATGTCACGGTTAACACGGATCAGGAGCCGGGCTTCTCTAGGGCTTTGCCCGCAGGCGTCTCTCTGAGACCGGGAGAGAGATCTGAGAGCAGGCCACCAGAAGAAGGAGCTGGAGAGTACTCGAGGAGCCTCTCACTCTCGTCATTAATTAGCTCTCACAATAGTTCGTCAGGGCTGGAGTGCTGTCAGGCATCCGCTCGTGATTAGACTCCAGAGACGTGTGAGATGAGAGCGTTTCTGAAGCCTGTTGAACTCCACACCGGCCAACACTGCTTTTACACGCATTAAAACTGGAGCAACTTGTTTCAGAGGAACAGTTCAGCTCATCTAGCTGGGTCAGACTCACAAAGAACAGGAGATTTTCAACCTGTAAAACATTTAAATAATAAAAATAATAATACAATTAAATAATAACTATATATAAATCAATTAAATAATAATTATAAATAATGAATACAATTAACTAAGCTATATCCATCAATAATTCTTATTACTACAATGTAAATAAGTAAAAATAAATAAATTAATATTATTTTGGGATTAAGGTATTTTGTGATTAATACAGAGACAATAAAAAAGCTCCACATTTTTTATTACCGCAATGCAATGATGGTAATAATAATAAATATTTTATTAGAAAATTGTATTTGAGATTTTAAAATATTTTGCACAATGATTAACAAAAAAATAAACAAATAAGCAAATAGGTACAGGCCTCAATTTTCTTTACTGTAATGCAATAATAATTAAAAGACAAAAAAATATATTTACATTTATTCGTTTATCAGGCAATTTTAGTAAATTAGTTCTTCAGAGTGCTACAAATACCAAAAATACCAAACATTATCTAAAAGAAAAGCAAGAAAATTAAGAAATATTAGAAATAGCTTCCAGCCCAGAAGAGTCAACAAGTGCTTTTCAAAAAGAAACTGAAAAAATGTGAATTTTCATTCATTGATCATCACATTAATTGCACTACTAATAATAATGATACACATAAATATGGAGTTTTGGGGTACTGAATTCATAACACAGTGAAGTATGCAGTGTTATGATATACTCTTGCATACAATATGTTTCTGGACTTATAATGGCTCAAAAATGAATTTAGATTGTCCTCGAACCCAAGCTGGAGTCCAGAGGAGAAATTTACATGTTATTATTATAGTAAAATGAATGACCTATCAAGGATTCCAGCACATGATCCATCAAAGAAGAATAAAACAGGCCGTGTGAATGTCGTCTTACAGTAATAATGACGTAGAGCAGTGGAAGTGGGACAGAAGATCCACAAACCCTCAACGTCCTGAAGGACCACAGACTCACTGATTCTGCTAAAATCAAATCAAATGATTGTTGGAATATTTTGGCCTATTTTAGAGCTATTAAAATATTATGCATTTTATATATATATATATATATCTGTTATTTTTATAGTGCTTTCAAATGAGTAATGTATATTTATTATGCATATACAGTATACATACACACACATACAGTATATATTAAAAAAATATTTACACATTTATATTCTTATATATTTATATTATTATCGCTGTATTTCATGGGTAATATTTTTTATTTTATGAACTGTTTTTAAATGTATTTTAATTTAATTTGATATATTATTTTTTTTATTGTTGTGATTATTATTTTAATGAGTATTTATTTCTTGTTATGTAAAGCACTTTGAATTACCACTGTGTATGAAATGTGCTATATAAATAAATTTGCCTTGCCTTATCTATTACTTTTTTTTAAGTTCACACTGATCCAAGAGGATACCAACAGATCAGTGAATGATTGAATCATTAAAATACAATATAACATAAGGTTAAATAATGCATTTAAAATATGAGTTAAAAGAGATAAAGAATAAAGGAGGTGCATTTTCACCATATTTTAGATAGATGTGGTAACAACATATCCAAATTAAATGAAATATTCTTATATTTTATGCTTAATATAACATTTCGCAATCATTTCTAATATGTCGAAGAAAGAGAGAGTTTAATCTCTAGAGTTTTGTAGCTCATAACGACATCAGCAGTAACCTGGACATGTCGTCAGATGAAAGGAGAATTGATCTGTCTTTGATGTTTTCTGAGTTTCTGGACACTGACAGAAGCCAGTTTGTGTGTGAGTGGTTCCTGCAGGTCAGGAGCAAGAGATCAACCCCTGCACTGCTCACAATCATGACCGACCGGAAAGAAAGTTCTCATTTATAATGCTCCAAAAATCTTAAAAACGGTTTTGTGCATTTTCTGCAAATATGGAATAAGGAGTCTCTTGTATGCACATATGGAAACAATAAAGAGAATTAAAAACGTAAAGTGTCTCATGGTTAGTGCAAATCATCACATGACCAGAGCAGTTCAATTTCTGTTTGCAGCTTGATAATGACTGCATCAAAGCTCTGAAACAAAAGTATGAAAACATGAAAACATTCAAACATTCAAACATATGACAAACATTTCTTGGTACACATTATCATTAAGGTGTCTATTATTTATATATGAAGTCATAATTATTCTGTTTTGCTGAGTGTGGTCATAGATGGCATGCAACAACAATGACCGGTGGAAAATATACATATATATACACATATACATTCAGTTTCTGTTGCACTTAAATGTTGCAATGACTAAGTCACAGTGAATACTGAAATTAAAATTCCGCATGTTACAAATAAGTGACAATATTTACATTGTAACACCTGTAGCACTCATATAAAGATTTGATCATAGGCTATATTACAGTAAATAACAATTTTAAAATATGCTGATTTTGTACATAATAATAACAGAGATATAAAAATGAAATTTCTTTCATTTTTAATTGATTATTTCAAGGGGTTACTATTGACACATTATTTGGATATTTTCCTAACTGGGAAAAGTTTGGGATTTAATTAGTTAAGTGTGTGTGGGAAGTCCCAGTCAAAGCCACTAAAAGGCAAGCCGGTGCAACCTTTAGCCAAAAAGCATAAAGGCTATGTTAAGAAAAGGAAACCAGGGGCCATTTTTTTTAACTGTATGTCAGTAGAAGAGAGGCTTCAATAAACTATAATTAATATAATTAATAAATCCACAGCCTGTCTGCTAATCTTCAACATGTTTTACACTAAACAATACTTTTGGACTGAACTATTTTCAGAGTTTAGCACAGCATTATTGGAAAAGACTTTTCGCGACAGGTGGGATTCAGTTTCCAGCACTTCTCACTCATTCCTACGGTATGGTCTCTGTAAACAGCCACTGAAACTCAGTGACGTCAAGGCTGTTGTGTGATTGACTATTGTTTGGTTATTGGCTGTTGTGTTGATTTTAAAATGCAAAGTATTTAAAATAAAAATATTAGTGTTGAGATATGCTTCAGAATTAGAAGGGAAAACGAGCATATGGACATAAATGTTGACTTTGTAAAAATGTATAATGATGTGGTGATTCGAGGTAAATGACTCAATGAGTACACTGACATAATATACTCAAATGTACAGGAGATCAAAGACTATATGGATTTCTCAGAGCATTGGTATCATCTCAAGAATCGTCTGTCTGAGTGGACTTATAAATTACAATGTTTTTTCATTGTAGATTATAGAACAACAGGCAAGACAGAAAACTATTTGGGAAAGGCCACACAGACACATAAGGCGCAGATCTGTAATGGAACTACCTTACCCTGTGCTGACGTCATTTCCGTTTTTTGTGAAAACGGCTAATCTCTGGGCCAGCGCACTGCGCATGCGCGTGAGAGTCTCGGCCTGCAGCGTGTTAATTAGCGTCTCTTTCTGCCCGTGTCTTTAATTGATTGATCGGCCGGTGTGTGTGTGGAGTTCTCCGGTCTGCTCTCGCTGCTCTCCCAATCCGTCACGCCGCTGCTCATGCGGACAGCAGCACTACATTACAGCATCGTTAGCTCAGCGATCTCCTGAGCCCCGCTCTCAACACACACCATTACCAAATCCCACAAGCCCGCGCTCGCCTTCTCCTATTATATCTGTCTGTCTTTCTCCGCGGCTCTCGTTGGACTCTGAGGGGAAGTTAATGGATGCTCTTTTCCTGTCCCATATAAAGTTTCAAGTGACACTGTTTCGGATACTTTGAAGAGAAACGGTCAATATTTACGTTCACGTCACCTCTTCATATTTAATCAGGTCAGACGCCATTTTGAATTTAACGCTACGAGACTGACAGTCTTTACAGCTTAACGCAGCTTTTGTATTGTTAGTTTTTTTAAACACAATCCATACCTCACGAAAACACATTGTTAATATAAACTATGGTAACCACAAATTAAACATGGTTTTTCTACACTAACCATAGTTTAACCTTATGGTATATTTGTTGATTAACATGATTACTAGACTCTTAGAATCATGGTTAATTATTGTAAGGGGTTGAACACAAATGCATGTAGGGTACTTCTTTCCCTCACAGCCTTGTTTTCATTCTGCCAAAATTTAAATATGGTGCTACCATAATTAAGTTGTACTGACAAGTGTTTTTGAAATGAAAAAGTATGTGTATGCTAATGCATTGCACTTACAATATGGCAGACGTTGGATTTGGATAAATAAACCCAAGTTAAAAAAACAAACAAACATAAAATACATTAGCCTACATTTCGAATAATGCCACAAAAACAGTTCATTCTTGAACACAGAAAGGTTCTCAGAAAAGTAAAGACTCGTAAAGTTGACATGGATTTCAACTCTTGTCATGTAAAACCAAAAAACCTGGAAACTTGAAGGTAGATTTAAGGATAAGATATAAGTGATGTAACACATGACAATCCATCTACAGGAATTACGTTAGAAGCATATAACCAAAAGTTCACCCATACAGAAAACCACTTTCCACTATAATCTAACATCCTCTGGTATATTGGCCCCATACACCTCAACTGTGAGGAAGTGAGGAATCAGTCAAAATCTGTGTTACTAGAATCTCAGAAATTCTCAGAAATTAACATCATCTTTATAACCAAATGGCTCTAGATAGCATGCACACTTTAATTGTCTTAAATCATTAGGGCAGATGCAGTTCTCTCAGAAGGTCACTAGGGTCGCGCCTTTACAATGCCTTTCAACCCACTGCACGTGCTCTGGCAATTTCCCTTTTGTCCGCTCTCAAACTTCAACACTTTTTCCTGATTTTTTCTTTCTTTTTCATCCTCAGGCTATTCCTCCTAAGGCTATTTTCCCTGCTCTTTCATTTCTCAGAGAGAATACGAAATTCTAGCTATCAGAAACAGGAGATCAAACGAGGCCTCGGCTGAATTCACTGTCAGAATAAAACCATTTGTTCCTGAGGCTTTTACTCCGAAGACTTCGTCCCTGGACCGTTTCCTTCTTCAAGTGTGTGTTTTATGTGGTTTAGGCAGCCACTCCTTTGGGTCAGTCTGCCACTGCTTATTTGAGAAAACATGGTGGTTTACTCCAGAACCTGCTTAGTATGCACAAGACGTGTGTTCAGTTCTCTTAAAGTAGCCCGCTCAAACAAAATGAAAAGAAAAACCATTTCTAAAGTCATGTGACTGCCTTGGACTGTTGCCTGACTTGTCGTCAAGCGACCGACATGTGGATTACAAGCAAGAGAAATACATTACCAGTTCCACATCCATTAACACTTTAACACCGCCATTACAAGAACAAGAGAGATCCAAATACTCCATTCCTGTAGCTCAGTAAAGCATGGTGCCAAAAAACGGCAAGTTTATGGGTTCGATTCCCAGGGAAAGCAAAAACCAACAGTTCTGCGAGTACATATTTTATAAGGTGGCAAATTCATGCTAATCCAAATTCGTACAATCTCACTCGTACGATTTTGTATGATTTGTCTAAACCCCAGTGACTGGTAGGTTTAGTGGCAGGTTAGGTGTAGGTAATTTGTAAAATATACATACGATTCAGCAAATCGTATATATGAATTCATACGAGTGAGGTGGTACAAATTAGCCACCTCGTAAAATACCTACGAATTGCCGTAAGATCAGGCTGGAAAAAACTGATGTGTCCACTGATTGCAATCTAAAGTACTTTGCATAAAACCAAAGGCAGTAAACTCTTAGTTTGAATATTCTTCACAAACGACCTGCGTATAGAATGAGGACACAAACAACATTTTAGTAGAAAAACAACAATATTGTATTTCATTAAAAATGTACAAAAGATATCTACATGATCCAGCCTTGTAAAAGGAATCTGTGTACAACAGGACAGTTCAAACATGTTTCTGTATATTGAGTTCAACAGTCTGTGATAATCAGTTGTGCGGTTTGCTCAGAGTTTGGTTCAGTCTCTTTAGAGTGATGTTATGTTCCTGTGATTTCATACAGTAAATCAAAACAAAATGAGGGATTTTTGATTCTGAACCACACTTTCAAAAGTCAAGTTTTACATTTCATAATATTTAATCTGCATATTCTTTTGGAACCTCTCTGCTGTCTAGTACAAACAAGGATGGGAAGCATAACATTACATTTAATTTACAGAATATACAAAACCCCTTCATATCCTTCGAGGAGGACAGAAAAGATACAGTCCCATCTGCTAGAGTAATGTAATTCCTGCATATGCATGTGCACAGCGAGGCACTTGTTCCTGTGTTCATGTCATCAGTTCAGAAGTATAAAAATACAGGACTGTCGCTTATCAAATTCTCTGTTTGTTCATATTTCCTGTACATACACTGGTCTAAGGCAAAGTATGGCTTCTTGAACAAAACAAAAAGATGCTACCAAAGTTTCAACTAATACTATGCATAATACACTTGTAAAAAGCATGTAAAAATCTTTACACAATATTATGTTCTTGTTCAAAGTCATACACCTTAAAAGCTGTCTCTTTAAATCTTGTGCTTGTACTTCCTGTTTTTCTTATGACATCATATTGAGAAACTTGCTCTCCTCTGCAAGCGCAGTCAGCATGGAGCTCATGTCTCCAATGGCCATGTTGCCGATTCCCGCAGGTACCGGGGGCAACGTCACTGAGTTCCTGGGCGTAGTGAGGCGGGAGGAATTCTGAGAAAGGCTGCGGAGGAGGGTGGGGCTTAAAGTTCCAGACATGAGGCTGGAATGATCGCCATCATCCAGCATGACGTCAAAGTCGATCTGCGGGTGCTCTGCTCCATTTGAATCCACTGTGCTGGAGACCTGATTTGTTTCAGGGGAGCCCACAGTGGCCATGGCTGTGCTCTCTGCATCCGCCATTCCCAGACTGCTGGAACTGAACATGTGGATCTGCCCAGTGTAGAACATGCCGTTGGTATTTGTAACGTTAACACCCACATGAGCCAATTTTTTTGGACTGGCCTCGGAGGTGTCATATTTGGGGCTAAAGTTGGATTGTGGGTAACCAACTTGCTGTGCTGCAGTTGTCGTTGGCCCTGAGAGCTGCCGGCTGTAGGGTTTGGGTTCTGTGGGCGGCCTTGGCTGTAGCACTCCGTGGTTTCCGTTCAGTGTGGGATTCTGGGCTGGAATGCCATAGCCTTGCTGGTTGATGTTCATCTGGGTATAATTCCCCTGATTATTTGGAAAAGTGGCATTGCTTTGGCTAGCCACTGGCTGAGCTCGTACCCTGTTATTCTGGACACTGCCAGGCTGTGGCGTCAGCGTTTTACCAGAAGGATTTAGCAAACCTACACTGATGTCATTCGAAGCAGAACCCTGATGGTAACCATGCAAAAAGTTAGCCTGTTCGGTGTTAGCCGGGCGTAGTGGTAGCCTCTGGTTGATCCTCTGGGAATTCAACTCACTGTTCCGTTGCATGTGACTCTGCTGGGCAGCGTGAGCAAGGTTGTGACTCATCAGCCCAACTTGTTGGTTGGAGTTGACGTTCTGAAAGGGGCTGAGGCTTTGTTTTTGTTGGAGTGCAGTGAAGTTTCCCCGCCCTGATCCCTGCTTGGTTTGGCTGAGAGATGAATCCACTGTCCCTGAACTGACCTCATTCCATTGCACCGGCATCTGGCTCTTAGAGTCACTGGGAGAACCTGGAAATGTCTGCTGGGAGTTTGGAGCTGCAGTTTGTCGAGTTATGGCGTTGATGTTGCCCTCCACCAAAGCTAGGCGTCTCTGGTAATGTGACTGCTGTGGGGAGCCAAAGCTGAGGATGCTCTGTCCAGGGTGGTGGCGGTACACGGTCCCTGCATGTTGGACAGAATCTCCATTTTGAGATGTAAGGTACTGAACAACATCATCAGGCAACATCACTGCATCATCAAGACCATTGTTTTGATTGTCCGTGTCACTGGCCATGGTTTCCATCGCTACATTCTCAGAAATGCTAGGAGGTCGGGGTGGATATGGGTGGCGGTTTACATTACCCTCAGACTGGCTGTTGATTTGTGAAAAGTGTCGACTAGATGCAGGGGGGTGTAATGACTGATATGGGTTCACATTGGACATGCTGTTGAAACGCTGCTGGAGGGAATGCTGCTCTGTTCCTACTCTTCTAACTGGGTCGCTTGCCCTTCGAGTGATGTTTCCCGTCACTTCATGGGGAAAGACGCTACGGTGAGCATAGCTGGTGTCACTACACCTTCTGGGAACTGAAGGGGGATGGATAGGGAACGTAGCCATTTCATGAGAATCCCCTAACAGGGCCATACGAGTCCTCAGGCTCATGCAGTCCATATTTGGAAGAGGGGTGGGTGGAGCGCCTCCTGTGGCAGCAGCATACTTGGCTTTGAGTCTGTAGTGTTGGGCAGGAGTCAGACTGAGTAGACTGGGGACTCCTCCACATTGGCTGGTCTCACTAGACCTTCTTGACAAATCGGTGGAAATGGGGTCGTAGGAGTCGGCTGAGCTAATGTTGTTGAGACGGCCACCAGGTTGTGAGGACTGGCTGGACCGGCGGCTGGAATAGCAAGGCGAAATTCCAGATGAACGACGGCTGAGTGTGTAAGCCGAGCTTATGGTGCTGGCTAGGCTGTCACGACGCTCCACCATCTGACTCAGAACTGTAGTCTCTCCAGGACAAAGGTCACCCAAGTGTGGGCTGGAGATGGAAAGCCCTGGATCACACAGAACACCAGAACCTTCCAATATAGAACCTGCAACAAAGAATAGCTTTTAGATTTTAGAGAAATAAAAACTGGATTTGGGGGATGCAACAGTGCTGGAAATGTGATTCCGCTTAAATCTTATCCGCTTGTTTACTCACTGGTATTGATGGGCGGTAGCTTGGTGCTGGGGGCAGAAGGAGTTGGGTTTGCCCAGGAGCACGAGTCCCTCACTGACTGCAGCCTTTCCTGCTTCAGGTGCGTGAGTCTGTAAGCAGGGCTAGCGTTTTTCCGAAGATGGAGGCCCAACATCCCTGTGGAAACGGTGGAATCCATGAGGGGGGAGTCGTCCAGGGCGCTCAGATCTCCCATGCTGCCCCCGCTGAGTCCTGTCGGCTCTACTCCACCGTCATGGTGGGAGGCACTGCCAAGTGGTGACGGCTCGCTGCTACATGATGACTGACCACCAGGGCTGGACTGATACATCTGAAGGGGACAGATGGAAAGTTTGATTACACAAGAAGCTCAGTGGAGAGAATGACCTAAAATGGACAGAATGCAAACACAGCAGCATGCAAACGTACGACCCTTACAATCAATTTCCCAAGTGTAAATTGCAAATAATGAGCATACTGAGACATGGTTTGGGAAAACACCCTTCCTCTAGACACATCCCACATCTTTTTCATCCCCCTCACGATATTCTCGGAAAGCTAGGTTAAGTGCCTGACAAATCGTTATTTCCTATGGCAACCTCTTTGTGCATTATGCATGCGGCCTGGCATGAATACACAAAGGGGAATGCTCTCAACACAAATAAGGTACGCACGTCTTTGTAGTCACGTCATTTGACAGTGCATCCCTTGAATGAAGCAAATGTATTCTGTCTACCACTTGAACAGGGGAGGCATTCTTGATCACAGCTTGATCACTGGCAACATTTGTTCAGGACACAAAAACAGTCCCACTGATATAATATTAATCCACTAATGGCTTTTATACTTGAGTGCCGGGCGGGAGCGTTAGATCTCAGGATTGTGGGGGGAATGAGTTGGATTGTTGGGGTGGAAGCCCATGGGAAATTAAAAGCCCTCTGTGCGCCAATAGATCTCAGGCAATTACACAATGAAAGGGTCCAAATTTTCGGATGCAGTGATGAATAGATGAACACCCAGATATCTTTGACAGAAGAGGTGTACTATCATACAGTTTCCCAAATTTGATTTTACAGCTTTGTGTGTGAGATTTTGTTTTATGATATATAGCCCCACAAAAAAAAAAAGAAAAGATTAAACATAAAAAAAAAGAATAATGTACAAGACGTTTACCATGCATACTGTAAATGGGCAGCTGACATACACAGAAACTTTCGAAGTTAAAAAAAAAAAAAAATTGTGATGTAAATTTGTATAGATATCCAGTTTAAATTTGCTAGGAAACTGCACATTAACGTCTTCAGTCTTGAGTGACTAAAACAAAATCAAGTTCTAAATGGCCAATCTCTTAGGGATCCATGAAAATATTGCAAATCAGGACACCATCAGGAATTTTCAAACATTTTAGTTTAAAAATAAGAAGATACATTTGGATGTGAAGACAGATATACATGTATGTGAAGTTACTTTCATATTTACAATGTTGGAAAAGAAATCAAAATCCTGTCATTTGTCAACTGCCCAATAAAAATAACTGGATACTGACTGATATTAAGACATTAAAACAGGACCCGCCTCACCTCAGTAAAGTCTGTCCTTACGGAAAGTGTATGGGAGAGAAACGGGAAAGAGATAGCAGGAAGCACATGTACAGAGAGCGGTTAAAGATAGACAGAGCACTGCTGCATGCTTTGTTAGTATGTCTGGATTAGCATAACCTCTGATGGACAAAACATTTTAATGTATATTTAATCAGCAATGAATAATATATTTGGGAGTACAGATTACAGGCATGCAGAAAAAACGATTTGTTATTCAAATTACATACATTTTGTTATGCATCCATAATAATCAAATGCAATCTTTTTTTTGTTTGTGTAAAGTTTGTTTTGGGCCTCATTTACACTAGATCTTACCATAGAGTTCTCTGTTTTAATGGACTTGACCTGCAGATAGTCCTCGACTCCTCTAGTCGTGCTGTTGGCTTCCAGTTTCTCCTCCGCCGCTCGGACCGAAAGCTTGGTTCCCGCTTCATTCTCTCCATTCTCCTTGGGCGGATGAGGTCGGGATGGCAGGTCACCTCGCTGTTTCTTGGTGACGTGAGCTTCGGGGCCGTGGACAGTTTTGACGTGTTTCCGGAGTGAGCTCGGATCGGTGTAGCGCTTCGTGCAGCCCGGGATCTTACACACGTAGGGTTTCTGCGGAGATAAATATCACTCGGTTTCACACGACCCTCTAACAGTCAAATGTACGACTTTGAATTAGAGTTTTATCTCTTCCTGTTAAGTCAGATTATCTTCAAATGGAGCGGTGGATGAATACACAATTAGAGGAATAAATTACGACATGTGCGCTGACATACTGATTGTGCGAATGCTAAGCGGTGGTGATGCATGGCTGTTTACTAATAAAGTTGAGACGAAATGATCTTTCTCCCTCCTTAAGCTTGTGATGGATCAACCGAGAACGGAAATGGCGCCAGGTTTCATTTTCTATGCGCGGTCTGCAGGTGGTCTGTTTCTCCGTTGGGGACGTGCTTGATTCTCACTAATGTATTGTGGGTTGCCGTACTCATTAGCTTCACAGCTCATTATTCAAGCGCACACGTTGCTGGTTAATGGGACAGCGTTGGGCGTCCAGGAGCAATCACTACACATGATGAGGGAATGCATAAACAAATCTAATTCTGGGCTAAATTTGTTAGCGTATGCCGAAAATGGCACATTTACATAGCATTAGGCAGTTAGCAGATCCTTAATGCCACAGTGAAGTAGATTATCTGATCCCTCCTCTGAAGAACGACTAGTGGGGCGGCACACACCCCAAACACTCCAGCATGGATGATGTTAACTGATCTAATGGAGTCGACCCACGTCTTCGCACTGAGTTTATAGGAATATTTTGTCATAAGCTGCTCACCCTTATGTTGCTAGTTGATTGATAGCGCTTTGTGACAAACAAACTGAAATTTAAGTTGTTTTTCGAGGTAACGCTCATGGTCACCATCTACTTACACTGTATGCGCCTTTCCACTGCTCAAGGTCACTTTACATGGTACACATACAAACACAAAAAGGCCAATAAAGCCACAATTTGTTACCTAATTTGTCAAGATGAAGTCTAGGTCACCCCAATATAAATAGCTTTATTGATTATCACTTTACATGGTATGCTTATTTAAATAAAATGTATTACAATATTGGGTGCAATACAGTAAATTATTTAAAAAAGTTAAATAAATAAATAGACAATACCAATGCAAAAGTATTACTTATTAATACTTTACTAAAACATTTATCCATTATGGTAGCATTTGTGTTTTGATTGGTTGCAATAGATCGAAAGTCAAAAAGAAAATAATGTGCATCTTAAAGCATCTTAAAGGTCCAATTATATACATATTTTAATATATTTATGTAATACAGTTTTATTAATGTGTGTGTGTATATATATATATATATATATATATACACTCACACACACATATATGTATATATATTATATAAATTAATTTATATATATTTTTTACAATAAATTTTAAAATATGACCTGGATATGTTCATATTTGAGTCATGCATAAATGACATGAAAGTACGTAGATGAATTCTGTGACTGTAGAGTTGAGTGGATGAAGGTGAGTGTGTGTTTACCTCGTTGGAGTGTGTGCGGTTTTGGTGTTTGGCTCGGTCCGAGGCGTTGGAGAAGGCCTTGTTGCAGCCCTCGTGCTCACACACATAGGGTTTCTCTCCAGTGTGTGAGCGCAGGTGTGTTTTCAGATTCTCCAGACGCGAGTATGCCTTAGAGCAGCCCTCGAACTGAAACACACACACATTCATGAAGCTCATCTTACAGATGCTTTAATCCAAAGCCACTTGATTGCAATAAAATGTTTTTTTTTGTAAAGTTTTGTCCCTGGAAAACAAACACATGATCTTGGTGTTGCTAAGTGCCATGATGTATTGTTTAGAATTCATGCTTGATATAAAACACTTTAGGATGTTTGGATATATTTGTGTTTAGTGTGGGTTTACTTGGCAGTAGTTTGGGAACACAAACAAATTATTGTTACATTTTTTGGGCTGCAGAATTGGGACATTTTTAAGTATGTAGGTATTTATTTATTTTTTTTTATTTTTATTTGCCTGTAGTTTTGAGGCGTTATGCATTTATTTATTTATTTTACATACATACATAAAAAAGTTCCATTATTGCTTGTGTGTTCCACACACATCATCAAAGTTGTCAAAAAACAAAATTTGTTCTTGTCAACTTTGATAAACTTTTTTATCTACTATATATATATATATATAGATAGATATATAGATAGATAGATAGATATTTTTTTACATTTATTTAAAGAAAGAATCAAAATATCATTTATACATTTTTAAATTTTTTAAATGTATTTAAATATATTTATTGTAAATCTGGGTCATTTGCATTGTTAATTGTTAATTTTATTAATTTTATGTGTAAAAATCTGAGTTATGAGTTCTGTACCAGGTCTAGGGTAGATAGCTAGTTAACTGTAGGTGTGTGTGTGTGTTTGACTCACAGTGCACTTGTGCGGTTTCTCCCCGGTGTGTCTGCGCATATGAACCACCAGCATGTACTGCGCTTTAAAGGGCTTCTGCTCGCGCGAACACTCCTCCCAGCGGCACACGAACTCCTTCTTCTCCCCGTGGATGTGTTCGTTATTGATGTGCTACGAACACACAAACACAACAGCTCACTTTCACTCTGTGTCTCGGACGTCTCGCCTCCCTTTGTAATGTCAGCGTTGTGTTTAAGGTCTAATTGGCCGTGCCGTTTTCACACGTCGTGCAGAAAAACAGCACAATTGGAGTCTTTTGGACGCAAGACTTGAGAAAATAAAGCAATTTGAGCTTCTGAGGAGCCCATTTGCCTATTGGCCAGTGCTATCCATCACGAGCGTCTGCGTTCTGTACGTCTGTCAGACGGGGATAAGAAAATGTGATGGTGTGTGATTGTGAGGGAGAGTGTTTTTAAAAACGTCTCTGGTGACGGATGAGAAACCTCAAGATCTGAGAGAAACAAATTTGCAATTACTAACACACTCTCTGTGTACTTTACACACACGCTTTCAAGGAATTCTTGGTAATGTACACAAAGTGGCTCCAGGATCGTTTCTCTCATTTTTGAAGCCTCATTGTCTTTGAATCAACTGGTGTTTTGGTTTTGGTGAACATCCAAGTCTAAATCAATTACTCTGAACTATTAGCCTGAACTTGTACTTCAAATTGTATTTAATAATTTTTTAATTAAGTAATAAATTAAATGAATAATATACTTGTCTTTATATATATTATTTTGAAAATGAAATTGGAAATTGAAAATACATTAACCTACTGGACTAAAAATTTAATTATTATAAATTATTATTTATAAATATATATAGTATAAATGGTAAGTGATTACTTACAATTTAATTAAATAATAAATTATATGAATAATATACTTGTTAATATATATATATATATATATAATTTTGGAAATTGGAAATATATATATAAATAAAATGTATACTATATATTGTTTCAGTGTTGACCAGCTTTTATTGAATCGAATCTGTTTAGTGATTACTTCTAATTTAATAATTTATAATTTTTATAATTAAATACATATATATGATTTCTTTTAAGCTGGCTAATGAAGTTTGAATTGGTTCAAAGGTGTTTGTCCGGTGTGTGTTCACGACTGACTGCTTTCTGTTTGATGGTTTCCTGAGACATGCTTGATCTATCCCAGCATGCACTTGTCCTGTGGCGTTTCTGTGGCATTCCAGCCGATCAGTGAAGCAGAAAGAGACGGAGAGAAAGAGCCACTGAAACACACTGATTCACTCTCACTGTCCCTTCAGACACACACCAGCATCTGTTTACACGAGTGATGCACACTGATAACGGCTCGTTACAGGCTTAAAGAGGAACACAGTGCTTGTGTGTGTGAGAGTGTTTTATCAGTGATCTGGTGTTGTTTAGTGTTGTACAACATGATGGAAAGTCTTCAGATGTAGCCATAGTGATGCTCTTTGTGGAATATTTGAATGCAAAAATAATATAAAAAAAAGCTAAACATTAAATTATTATAATTAAGATTAAGATTTCAGTTATAACTATTATATATCAGTTTATTTTATAAACTTTATATAATATAAAAAAAAAACAATGGATTTACACAAACATACAATTTTGGCTGGAAATTAAAATCAGGTGGACATCAACAATCAGTATAAAAAAAATGATATATATATAGTTATTTTTTTATTCTAGCAACTATTATATATTAATGTTATAAACTATATATAATATTTGCAATACGATTATGGATTTTCTATTAACTTCTAACATTCAATAAATATCCAAATGTAGTTGAAAATTTAAATTAGACAGATCTGAGATCTGCTCAGTTCCACATGGACAAGTCAGATCATCTGCTGAGACAGGTTTATGTTGTGACCTTTGAGTCACAGGTCAAGAAGTCAGAGGTCAGTGACACCTTGTGCCACTCAGCTGCCTCGGTCAAAACGGAGTCGGTAAATTTAGGTAAAAGACGGGACACCTGTGGATTCAGTGATAAGTTGACCCTGTTCCAACTGAAATACTCACCTGTGTCAGCCGTCTGTCAGACTATCCCATAACCCCACACACACACACACACACTTACATGCACCAGCTGTTCCTGTGTGTCGTACTCTTTGCTGCAGGCCTCCCAGTGGCAGTTGGTCTCGTACACCACCTCAGCCTCCTGCTTGCAGTCATCCAAGTCTTCCTTCAGGTCCACTGCGCCGCCCAGATGCTCCTGAGGGGGAAGCGCAGCGTTAGGCTTAAACGCTCTTTAGCGCATGCTTCGTTAGCAAGAGAAAATAGCTCTCACTTGGTATTAATTGCGTAAATTATTTGTAACTGGATTATTACACAAGAGATCGTTTGCTGAAAAATCTCCGGCTATTGTTAATGAATTTGGAGTATTCTAAATAAGTTAATGAATTTGCATAAAACACCATCTCTATATAAGGGCTTTCCAGTACAGCATTAATTGTCTTGTTCTTTATACAGTATATAAAAATAAATATATTTAATATTCAGTGTCTACTGTATGTATAACATTTAATCTTAACTAATGTATAATGACACCCAGACTATGTGATTTTTGCTTTCTTGTTTTTGGAATTTAAAATCATGTTTAGTAGGGAATTATTGGTGAATCATATGTTTGTGATAACACTTGTGCGCATATTTCATGATCCAGTGTTTTATAATTGCAGCATTCAATAAAGTTTTAAATAACTTGTCACAGACCACATCACATTTCTTCATCAGTTTATTCAATATTTAAGCCGATTTTGCTGTATTTTTGCCAAAGCATCAAGCCAAATATTTTGCCAGCAATTTGGGTTGATGCCAAAAGTTAAAAATGAAAACATTGGCTTTAATTTAAATCTCCAACACAGGACAGAGATTAAATTTTGGTTATAAATGCTGGGCTGATGTTAAACCCAATATTGGCTTGATGTCAGCCTCCAACTTTGAGTTCCTGTAATGACTCAATGTCCTCCTCTAAGACTGCATTGCATTTTGGTTAGAAATGATTATCAGGTTGCAGTCAAAAGAAAGTGTTGATATCAAATTCCAAAATATAAATGAGGTTGATGTCAAAACCCAGCCTTGGATTGATGTCAACCTCCAACTCTGGCTTTATATTAACTTCCAACATTGAACACATTGAATTTTGGTTAGAAATGACAATTTGACATTTGACGTCAACCTCCAACATTGTATAAACATTGAAATTTGGTTGCAAACAAAAAGGTTGACATTAAACCCTAAAGTCCAATCCCAAAAATCCCAAAGCTTGAATTTTTATCCAAAACTGGACAGATGTTACATTTTGGTTGGAAACTAAATTTAGGTGGAGGTCAAAACATCAGCTTGACGTTTAGTCCAACATTGGACAGTTGGATGTTTAATTTGTGTAAAAATTAAAATCACGCTAATGTCAAAACGCAATATTTGCTTGCCTCTGAGCAGACACTGAACTTTGGTTGGAAATGAAAATCAACTTTGGTTTGACGACAACTTGCAAAAATAGAGAAATGTAGATTTTTATTTGCAAACGAAAATGACATTGACATAAAATTGTACATAAAATATCCTTTAATCTTGCTTAATACCATGACTTAAAACCAACAAAATATCAATGTCACGGCACAGCAATTTCAAGATCACAATTCTGTCGCAAGTCTCTTAGTTTTTCTCGTAAATTTGAGTTACGAGTTACAAAGTCCAATCAGATTTTTTTCTAATTTCATATTTTTTAAATTTAACTTTATATCTAAAAATTCTGACTTCTTTTTTTTTGTAAATATGATTTTCATTTCCAATCAAAATTCAAAGTCAGAATTGAGAGATAAAAGTCACAATAATCCTTTTTGATTTTCTATTTCCATAAAACCCAAATAATGGACAGACTTTGAATTTTGTTTGCAAACGAAAAACATATTGACATAAAATTTAACATAAAAAAAACCATATAGATGGATTTTTGAAAATTGCCTTCCAGTTCTAAGTGAGTAAAAACGTGCTGCAAAGTTTTAAACCTGAAAGTGTATTAAGTTATTGTCTCTGAAAAAAAAGATTTGACTCTGATTTACCAACACGTTCTCACTCACGCTTGGTCAAGACCATTTTTCGTCGCCTTTTTGACGATCAAGGTACACCTTTGTAGTCATTTAGGTGACTACAAAGGGTCCTCAGTAGTTTTAAATAGGAAAGCCTTAGCAACGAGATATATTTTTTTATTTCGTCATAATTAAAAGATATATTGAGTAAAAACATTAGCATTATTGCATATATGTAGGGGTGTGATTTTTCAATGTAAACAGTAAAAATAGTTATTTTAAATGATATTATTTAAACATTTATCAGCACGTAACACAAACCCTGCTCCTAAACCTACCATCTGTCAATAAAACACAAGATACAGCAGGCAGATACAACCACCATCATCATTTATTTGAAAGACATT
>JAUMHI010000052.1:17265459-17306556 GCA_032359435.1 Enteromius unitaeniatus | reverse complement strand
AATGAGCGTCAATGGGTACCGGCTGTGCTGACACTCAGCGTGCTCTTCCCGAAACTATGTTAAAACATCCCTTATTTGAAATAGACATCCTTTGCAACATTATAAATGCCTTTACTGTCACTTTTGATCAATTTAATGCATCCTTGCTAAAGAGAAATGTTAATTTCTTTCTTTTTTAAATTGTAGTGCAAACATTGTGAAATAAGAAAAAAGTATAAAAACATATTTAAAACTGAGAAGAGTTATAATAAAAACAATAAACTGAAAAACGGTGAACAAAAATCTGACATATTTTGCAAATAAACAATTAAAAAAACTGAATTAAGGAAAAAGCTTAAAAAAACTCACTGCAAATTAAGTAAAATAACATTAAGTAGAGTCATAAGTTAAATATAAATAAAAATAAAAACTTTGTAGTCCTATAAATGTGCTGTTAATGTATAAAAATACAATAATTAAACAATTGCAATAAAAATTGATGTTACACATTTTAGAAATATTTTTTATTTTGTTTTAATTAAAACATTTTAAAAAACATAATTTGGACTTTTTTGGATTTTTTTTTAATGGATCAAATTTTTTTCCTAACATTTTAAATTTTAATCCAAATTTTTATTAAAAAAGATTTTAATTGCAATTTAAAAAAAATATTAGATTTTATTTTTAAATTATGTATTCTTATTTATTTAATAAAATAATGGCCCTGTCAAATGATTAATCGCGGTTAATCACATCCAAAATAAATGTTTTCTTTACATAATATGTGTTTAATTATTTTGTAAATATTTACATGCATACACATTAATATTCTTATGTTTTATATCATATATAAATATATAAACATGACATAATTATCATAATTAAATATGTGTTTGCCTTTATATATGCATAATAAATGTACACAGTACATATATTATGCAAAAACTTTTATTTTAGATCATTAGACAGCACTAATTAATTATAAAATAAAAACATATATATTCCTATATAAAAATATTAAATATTACTAAATTTAAAAAATTATAAAACAAATAATAATTTTTGCTAGATATTATAATATAGTAACATGTAAAAAAACAACAACATAAAAATAGAAAGGTGAGTGTTTGGGAGCAGTAATGAGCTGATGACTGACCTTCAGCTGGACTCAGTCCTCGAGCGGCGGAGATCATGGACAGTGTAGGGCTGCTGTGAGCTGAGCGAAGGTAATGCTCCACATGAGGAGAGACGTACGAGTGCGGCGGGAGAAAGCTGGGCTCGCCTGACGCTCCTGGAGACAGACGGATCAGAGAGATGTCCGAGATCACCGGACCGCCCGCCAGACCTGCAGGACTGGACACAAAACACACAGTCACCACAAACACTCCTGAGAGAGAAAGATGGGCCTTTCTCACGCTTTCCTTCTGATCAAAGTCAAAACTGTAACAAACGATGACTCCTAATACATGCATTAAACTACATTTATACACTGCACTCACACACACATGCACACATACACTTTTTAAAGTTTATAATCACTTCTCAACAGGTTTGTAAAGTTGTGTGTTGATGCTCTGTGTTATTAAACAGCTGATACCTGCACTGAGCCACACTGTGATCTCGCTCTTGTCGCTGATATCAGCTGGAGATCATTTCTATGCGTCTCTGTCAACACTTTCTCACACACTGATCACATTATTCAGTGTTTGACACACAGCGCCTCGTTTATGAGAGTTTGCCATAACTAATATTCCTGAGGTTTGGCGCTGGACTCGTCTGAGGTGTGATGGAAAAACACATTCCAGACCGCTTTCATTTGCTCTCTTTTCCATCTCTACTTCAAGGAAACTTCTCGCTGGAGTTCGGGATCATTTCCCTTTAAGCTCTTGATGATTTCTGATGATTCCCAGACGGGATAATAAAGCTCTGGGACATTTGTTCTGAAGAAAAGTCTTGCTCAAATTCAACCACAAGAATGATGACATACATAAAAAAAAATATATATATATTTTTATATTATTTTTTTATAAAATTAAAAAAATAATAATAACTTTTAAAAAATATAATGTTTAATAAAAAAGCTTAATATTCCAAAAAGCATACTTATACTGTATAATGTATAATCTAAAATAAATTAATAAATCTAAAAATGAAAAATTTATGTTACAATTTCAAATTAATGTGACACATTTTTAATTGTATTTAATTTTAATTTCATTACATTTTTAAATATTATGTGACTGAAACCTTTTACTAAATAAATAAATATGCTTGAAAGCTTAAAGCAAGTTTTAAATCATCTTCTTTTTACATTCTTTTTCTAGTGCATTTAGTTCTACGACCATTAAACTTTATTAAACTGCTCCAGAGCCAATATCTGATTAGCAAGTTATTGATGTTTTTCCACCCAGTTTTAATAAAGTGGAGATCCAAACAGCAGCTGAACACGAGAAACAACAGTTTTATTGCTGATAAAACAGAACAAAGTCTTCTTATTTAAAAACTCCATCTTCTCAGAGTAACACAGCAAGCATGTATGTATATCAGACACATGCATACTTAATACAGCCTCTCTCTCACACGCACCGCATGTAAAACACATCTGAGTTTCAAACAAAAGACACACAGCCCGGGCGGCGCTTAAATAAGTAATGTAATATTCAGATTTAACACGCCTGGCCTGTGGAGGGATTCTCATTTTCATAGCAAGAACAACAAAGCTGTATGCTGAAACATGGCCTGCTCTGCACCGAGGGATCATGGGACCTCCAGCCTCCTGCAGAGACCCACGGCTTCAGGCTCCCAGAATGCAGCGGGGCAGTGGTCGATCTGAGTCTTAAGGCTGGATTTGAGCTTTATTCACCTACACATACTGCTCACTGTACATGAGCCTGCAGCTCTGAAGCAGACAGATAGAGCAGGGGTGTGTGTAGCAGTAACAATACACCGTATGAGTCCAGATTATACACTTTTAGGCCAGTAATCATTAGGGTAAAGAGTAAAGATCATGTTCCATAAAGATATGTGGTACATTTCCGACCGTTATAATGAATACATATGATATGAACTGCAACAATTCTAATGTGAAACATTTTAGATATATATTTTTAAATATTACTTTATATATACAAATAGTCCGACTTTAATTTTATAAGCTTACAAGCTTTCAGTCAATTACCAAAAAAACAACAGTATTCTAAAAAATATATTATTATTATTATTATAATTATTACTGAAAATAACATCAAAAATATTATATGGTAAAAGTAATAATAATAATAATATATATATATATATATATATATATATAAAATTACATTTACCATGTTATTAATATATAGATCATAGTCCAACTTTAATTCTAGTTTCCAAATAAAAACAATAACAATAATATTATATATATATTTTTTTTTATTATTATTATTATTATTATTATTATTATATAGTAAAGTTACAGTAAAAGCTTAATATGGTGAATATAACACACACACACACACACACATATATATATATATATATATTACTACAAGCTTTTAGTCGATTTACACAGAAAATAGCTTCAACTCACCCTTTGATTTGTAAAAAAAATAAAATAATATACTTTAATACATTTTAAAATCATAAAATCATTACAAAAATGTATTATCTTATTTATAACCTTTTTATTATCTTAATGATACTTTATTTCAATCATTACAATTAAAACGTATTCCAATTAAAACTTTTCACAAAAACAAAATTCATATAATTTCATTTTCTGTTTTAATGTAATTTTTTAAAAAATGATTTCATTTTGTTATTGTTTTAATTGAATTGTATTATTTTTTTAAAATGTAAAAGTGATAAATAATAATACAAATGTGTTTTATTTTATTTTTTATATTTTAATGGAAACAACAGAATTCAGACAACACTAAATTAAATATGGACTGAATAATCAACGGGGAGTGATTTGGACAGCGCTGGATAATATTTATGGTGTGACACATTCACTTTTTTGGCTGTGATTTGATTAGCACCTCTGCATAAAGACGATGGCAAATACCTGTAATCTTCCTGCCATAACAGCGAGAAAGCATAATCACAGCACATAAACACACACTCATTCCCCCTATTAATCTGCCATAATATTGTCCTGAGTAATAAGAGCATCACATGAGTGTGTCTGAGTCCGTCACGAGGTCTTTGTCAGAGCGCAGCAGCAGATGGACGGAGCACCTGTTTTCTGAGCGTGCCAGGCTCTGTCAGGTGCTTTACTGAGCGCGCTTGCTTTAACACCCATTCACACACACCGCGGGACCCCAGAGCTTCACACACACACACACACACACACACACACACATTCAGATCTCAACAGTCTCAGAACGTGCTCCGCAAAACACCAGAGTCTGCAAAGTTATGTGAAGAAATTATGGGAGATGCTCTGTGTGATTGTATATCGACTCGATTCACTCACGTCATAAGGGGTGATTTTAAGTAAAGCTGCATAAGCTGATGTCTGGTTTGCTAGGATAGGATAGGATGTTTGGTTTGAAAATCTGGAATCTGAGGGTGCATAAAAATCGAAAAATTGAGAAAATCACCTTTAAAGTCATTCAAATGATGTTTTTAGCAATGCATGTTAATCAAAAATTATATTTACGGTAGGAAATTTATAAATTATATTCATGGAACATGATCTTTACTTAATATCCTAATGATTTTTGGCATTAAAGAAAAATGTATAATTTTGACCCATGCAACGTATGTTTGTTTGTTGCTGTAAATATATCAGTGCTGTTTATGACTGCTTTTGTGCTCCAGGATCACCTATAATATATAATACTAAAGTACATAAAAACAATAACACATTTAAGTAATATAAAATATTTAAAAACCTTTTGAATAGAGACAGATTAGAATAGATAAAAAATGATTTCTAAGAATTAACCACTGTTAATGTCTTAATTATTGAATAAATCTATCTACTGTTCTTTCGTTTTGTTTATATAAAAATGTAAATTTCAATGTATCTTTGCAGAAGTTTGTACAGTATGTATGCGTCTGAAAACTACTGTACACTGGTGTGCTAGTGGCTGTATCTATGTGTGTGTGTGCGGTGCCAGTGATGAATTGCTGTATGACAGGAACTCGTCTCTACCTGGGGGCTGATACTCTGATTTAGATAAATCACATTTCTGCCACAGAGCCACATCGCACACACACAAACACACACACACACACACACACTCACAGTCCCCAAACTCTCACAGAACAAACAATACTTCTATAGTTCCTCACACACAAACACAAGCAGAGGACAGCGACCTACATAACACTGCTCCAGATGAATGATGCTTCACGTCAAGACAAAACCTGACGGCCGAGTTCAGTCTCACCGCAGCTGATCAACCAGTGCTTACAGACTCACACATACAGCTCAATATCCACGTGTGCTCAAGAACATATCAGTATAAGTTATAGTCCAACTTATAAGCTTAGAGGTTATGAGCAAAATACTTAAAAAAAACAATATTCTAAAAAAAGTAGCTATTATCATCGTCATATTATCATATTATATAGTAAATATTATATATTAGTAATATGTATAAGTGTATGTTGTATATCTTTACATTTACCATTGTTATTTATTGTTATTAATAATTATAATATACCATTATATAGAAATAGTCCGACTTAAATTTTATAAGCTTATAATTATTACTGAAAATAACAGCAACAACATTATATGGTAAAAGTAATAATATATATATATATATATACACACACATACATGCATACATATACATCAGCTATATATATATATATATATATATATATATATATATATAAAATTACATTTACCATGTTATTAATATATAAATCAGAGTCCAACTTTAATTCTATATATATATATATATATATAGTAAAACATTTTTATTATATATATATTATATATGTATTACAACAAGCTTTTAGTCGATTTACACAGAAAATAGCTTTAACTCACCCTTTGAAAAAAAAAAGGTATAAACTCTGAAAGTTTCGATAGCATTTACATTTCTGCAAACATGTTTTTACAAACTTAGGGACACTTGGACTGAACCACAGCGCTCTAAACCTCAGATGTACAGTATTATCTCCAACCAAAGACAGCTTTTCCCTCAGCGACAGAGCGGAGGAAGTATCCTGACGTCTCGCCGGAAGCTCTCTGACACTCTCTTGGATGAGAAGCAACGCTGACAAGTGGGAGGTTCTGCGGGTAGAGCCATCCCTCTCCGCCCAGGACAATTCCCACGTCGCTGCTGTCCGCTACACAGATGAATCGCACCGTCCGCTGTCATTCGAGCCAGCTCCGGAATAAAAAAGAAAAAAAAAGCTACCTTTTCTCCCCCTCGCTTTGTCAAACACAGGAAAAAAAATGAAGAAGGAAAGCGAGATATCCATAGGGGAAGCCTCGGCTGACAGCTCTGACAAAATAACCAGCACCCTCATTATTTTATATGCAAACAATGATAAAACGAACTGTATGGAGATGTCATGTTAGACAATCAGCTCGGAGACCCTTGACATGCCGCCCGCGACTGTAACAAAGTGTCCCGGCTTGCCACGGGCGACACTGCGCTTAATTTGCTGCACAATGTCCCTGTAATTAGATGAATTTGGCTCAGGCAGAGAAAAAGACAGCCAGATCAAGGTCTTGATGAATTAGGGGTCCACTGTCAAGATCAAATCACATTAATCAAGGCGAGCGAGAGTTGAGACAGCTAGTCTCCCCCCAACGCGGCTCTATGTGTGATGAATAGGCTAGCTGCTAGCGGGCCGACCGAATGTATCACCATCAAAATCTGTGAATTTAAATGTAACAACGCTACTTCGAGAATTCTATCGATTTATTCTGCTCTTTTAAGATAAACCTTCCTTCGAGCCTCCAGACTCAGAAAAGACGAGGAGGGGGAAAAAAAAGGTCTGTGGTGTTGTATTTAAGGAAAAAACAACAAAGTGTAACTTCAAAAACTAGCACGGCCCACTTTATGCTCCGTTTCTACTGTCTCTCTGGCCAAAATTCACATGGGACACGCGGAGCTCTGAAGGTCTGGAGGTTAACCTACATTACCGCCGCGGCTCGACACACCTGAACCGGAGGATGCTGGGAGAACCGCAGAGCTTCGGGCTGGACGTCTCTGGAATATCTACTAGACGGCAAAGAGATCAATGCTCAAGTCGGCTCATTCTCAAATCTTTCTCATATAGAGTTACAGAAGAGATCTCAGCAATGTGCTCAGTGTTTTCTACCAAAATCTCAATACACTCAAAAAAATTATTCCCCAACACTGTTCGGTTGGTTTAAAAAATATATTTTCATTTAACTCAATTATGTTTTCATACCTATTTATACAACTGCATTGTGTTAAACTGACTTGAAACTGTTTTGTTTTGTTTCAACTCAATATTTTCATTTTGAAAGAACACAAATTATTTTAATTGTGCAACTAGGAAGTGGATTTCCCCTTTCCATCATGCATTGCACAGGGCAGGATAAGGATAGTAAATCTTGAAATAAAATGTTATTTTAGGCATTTTTATGAAGATGATAAAACAGTGAGACTTGCTAATGTTTAAGGCTCTTTTATGATCTGTATTTAAAAGATCTTTTGCTATGTTAGTGTTTTTGGGGGTTACCATTGGGGTAAAGTGTAGATGTGCTTAGGGACCTGCTAAAACAAAGTTGTTTTAACAATAATAATAATAATACAAATAATACTTTGGGCATGCCGTGGATGTATAAAAACCATCTTATGTTACGCATAACAAGTTGGCTAATGCCTAAAGTTAAGTAAATCAGATATATCTTTTTTTCTTCAGGGAAGAAGGATGTCTTCCTATTAATTTATTTTTCGATTAAATGTTTTACTTTGAGTTCAACAACTATAAAATGTATCATTTTCATTAAAACTATATTTGATCAAATTGAGTTGACCCAACTCAATTCAATTTTATCGCATTAATTTATTTTTTAGTAGTTGGGGTACACATTTTTGTTGGATGGAAATCCTGCCTTCATCCAATTAATAATTTTTTGCGTGAATGAACAAATTTATTTCTCATTAAATTCAACATCTGCAAACATAGTTTTATTTCTAATTAAATTATAAATGTGCTTAGTGTTTTCTACCAAAATCTACAATCAAAAGTCAGAAATCCCAATATGAACTCAATTGTTTCTAATTTAAATGTTCTCAGTGTTTTCTACCAAAATCTTCAATCAAAGGTCAGAGATCTCAGTATGAACCCATTATTTTTTCATCAAATAGGCCTACTCAGAAGAGGAAATGATCTAAACAGCGATGCACTTAATAATTAAATTAAAAATCTAATTAAAATTTTTACATGCATTCTCTCAATTAGGTCTCAGTGGAGTTTCCTGATTCTGTTGCTTCTACCAACTAATCTCACATGTGCCTCTTTCAGAAGAGATCTCAACAATGTGCTCAGATTTTTAAGACACTAAAGTCTGCATTCAAAGACCTAAACATGAACATGAATATGTTCAGCATTTTCAACCAACGCTTATTTAAAAGAGCTCAAAATGAGATAAACACAACTGAAAACATACTTTTCTTACTTACATTTTTTGTCTTGTTTCCGGCCAAAATATCTAAAAATGGTTACATCACAGTAAAAATCAAGTCAAAAGTGTTTTTGTTTAAAACAAGCAAAATAATCTGCTAACGGGGTAAGCAAAATAATCTTGGTTTCAGCTTGAAATCATATTAGGTAACACTTTATTTTAACGTAACATCATAATACAGAGTAATTACCTAACTAGGTACTCAGTAGTAGTCGTTGTACTTACATGAAATTAAATGTACTTATCATGTAACTAAGTTATGGAACATTTCGTAATAATGTAACAGGCAGCTACTGTTACACATATGTTACAGACCGAGTCTGTTACACAGATACTTACTTAAGTACAATCTTGTTACACTTTATTTTAAATAGCAATGCCTGTCTAATATTCTGTCATTTTAATGTAATTAGAAAGGTATTACACGTATTTAAGCTGTGTTAAATCAAACGAAGGTGCAGCTACTGTTTACAGTACAGATGCACATGAGCACAATCTTGAAACACTTTAAGTACCTTATGTCTCTGTACTTAAATTTATAGGTACGTTGCATAAAGTCTGTAACACATATGTGACAATCTTCTGGTTACATAAGTATCTGTGTAACAGACTCGGCCTGTAACAAATGTGTAACACTAGCTGTCTGTTACATCTACATGATTACAAACTGTTTTATAACTTAGTCACATGGTAAGTATTTTGTTATATGTAACTACAACTGCTACTACTAAGTACTTAATATATAATTAGTCTGTATTATGGACACCTTAAAATAAATTGTTACCTAAGATAATTTTGCTTACCTCACAGGGAGGTTATTTTACTTTCTCTAAGGAAAAATCCCATTAAGTTTGACCAGTTTTTTGAAAACAAGACAACTTTAACTTGTCTAGAAAATCCTAGATATTTCGTCCAAACCAAGCATGAAGACATGAGGGTCCCACACAAACACTGGAAAGAGTATCTGCTCAATGCCTTAAAGGTAATTCAAAGAATTAAACGAGACGAAGACGAGAGAAGAAACGTTTATATTCTCCTCTCCAGATGTTTGATCTGGTGAACCGCACTAATCTCTTTCCTGGATTTGAGATTTACCCGGCCTTGAGTTTCGCATCTGGCACAGAAACAAAGCTAGAGTTTATGCGTTTTCTAAATGGTTACACCAAGACCTGAATGATGTAGCTCAGTCAAATCTGGACGTCCATTTCAGTCGTATGCTTTTTATGAAGCATCAAAAGTGTGCGGCGGTCATTTCGGAATCACCTGATTACACCGCATTTAAATGTTGCATGTCTGCAACCGCAGGGATAAACAAAGCAGACGCTTTATTTGCGAGCGCAGAGATTATTTATTTAGCCAGAAATGGACAGGGCTGTAGGCTCACCCGTGCAAAGCGTGGAGTGCGTGGGGCTCGTAGTGGTATCTCCCCTCGTGATGACGCACGTCGATGGGGATCGGAGAGTGGAAAGTCGGGAAGATGTGATGAGGGCCTGCAAGAGAGAAACAGAGAGAGAGAGTTGAGAGAAAGCCAAGACTTTCAAAAAAAGGGATTTCAAAGGCAACAGCGCTACAATAAAGTAACATGAATTTCAGAGCGCGCTGAGCAGTTTCGTGTAAAATATTGGCACTATCACACAAGAGCGGGGGAATGAATAAATAAATAATCAAAGTATCCTAAGAAATCCTACATCCCCAACATAAAAGATATCCAACTGGGCTTTTGACAAAGACCTGCAGCTAGACGCTCTTTGAACTCGCACAGATGATGGACGTTGTGAAGGAAAAAACCATCCGGGACGCAAACTGGGGCTGACAGCGGAGGGAGAGAGTATTCCTCGGCCCGGCATGACTGGCTCACGCTGGGCCGTGCAAACCGGAGCATCTCCCTACTGATCCCAAAATGATCCGACCATGTCCCGGTGCTTCACTGGCCCCGAAACCAGTCCAAAACGAAGGTGCCAGGGCGACTTTAAAATCAAACCTCCAACTAATGAGAGAGAGTTTTTTTGACCATTGCCTCAGTGTTTTAAAGTCTGCTGTATACTTTGGCTGGCGTTCCTGTTCATCATAACTCCTTTGGCCGGATGGTTTTATTTGAGCCTGAAGAGAATGAGAATCAGCACTCCGCTGTAATAAAACCTCTGTTGGCTCGGGACGTCCCGTTAAAGGCCAGCAGAGCTTCATTAGCAGTTATGATAATGGGAAACCACATTTGACGGTCTCTTCGCAAAGTCTTAACTAGCTTTCCTTTCTAATTAATCTTTTGCTCCTGGAGCTCCTTCAGACTTTTCAAGCCCTGCGAAAATAAACGAAGGAAAAAGAAACAGGAGGAAATCAAAGCAGATTTAAAAGCTTTCCTGTTCTTTATGTTTTCACATTTAAAAAAGGAAAAAACACACATTTAAAAAAGCTGTGTTGCTAACACTTTATACATTTTATAATGCTCATAATCAGATTACAGTTACTTTTTTTGGATTACATGATTACAATGCAAGTAAATGATTAATAATTGATTGATTCCCACTTAATTTTCCTTTCAAAAAATTCTACTGTGTGTCATACCATTAAGTTTTGACTACAACATAGAATTATCATATAAATAAATTTGGAAACGATGCTTCTGGATGAAAATAATATAGAAGTCTGTTTCTGCCACTGAATAAAAAACCTTTTTAACCTTTTTTTTTTCTTTTTTATTCAGTGGCAAAAACAGGATTCCATAAAAAAGACCTCTTGAGATTGATAAAACAAACTGCTGTAAATGGTTTAAAGTATGATGTAAATATATATATATATATATATATATATATATATATCATCTGAAAAAAAACCCTTTTGACAATATTTGATGAAAGATATTTACTTTAGGAAATTTGCTAAATATTTTCCTGTAACATGATCTGCACTTAACATCCTAAGTATTTTTGGCATAAAAAAATAAAAATAAAAATTTCGACCCATATATATTTTAAGCTATTGCTACAAATATACCTGTGCTACTTATCCCTGCTTTTGTGCTCCAGGGTCACACATTCGCTTTTTTATATCAATATGGCACAATTAATGGTAAGTTTAAAACAAATCAGATTAAAAAAATCTAAAAGTAATCTAAAAAGTAGTCTGATTACATTACCTAAAAATGTAACTACAGTTTTCATCAAATTACTGAAAGAGATTAATAAACTCAATGTATAAAATATAAATTCACTCAACTTAATAAATATATCTGGATTTAGATAAATTTATTTCGTGCAACCCTTCGACGTAATAAAATTAAGTAAATTCAACATAAAATTTTTTTCAGTGTGGACTGTATTAACATTCTTGAGGGCAGCAGCAGTGGGAGGGCGAGGGGTGACCCCGGGAGGTCAGAGGTCACAGGTCATTATCCACACCTGGGTTTCTCAGCAGCTCCTCCAGAGGATTCGTTCAGTCAACAGAAGCAGTGTGAGTCAGCAGTCTCTCACACTCTCGCTCACTCTGCTTCTCCGTCCATTTGTTCATACCCTTCAGAATGGCAGACGAGAGCATCCCAGAGGACAGGAAATGACCCGCTGCTTTTCCTGTCTCTCTCTTTCACTTCACATTTACATAATGTAAAACTTAAAGGGACAGCGCACCAACAATACCAAACTGAAGTCGTTTATTCACCTTGATGCTGTTATGAACCTTAAACAGAGCGCAAATGAATTGTTTTGCAGAATGTTGTTGGACGTGAGGATTTTTTAGTCAAAAATGTCCTCATTAAAAACGTTTTTACCCCCACTTTTATGACACTACTATGGTTTTTTTCATCTGCTTCGGAGCTTAAAGGGATAGTACATCTCAAAATGAACATTTTATCACTGTCATGGTGTTCCAAACCTGTATGAATTACTTTCATATAAGATAAAACATATATATATATATATATATATATATATATTTTATTTTATTTTATTTTATTTTTTTTGAGGAATGTTGGTAACAAGACATAGGGGGAAAAAATAATATTGGAGCATTCATTCTTCAAAACAACAACATTCTTCAAAATATCTTTTGTGTTTAACAGAAAATTAAAACTTAAAAGGAAAGTGCACTGAAAGTTGATTTTTCAGTCAATAATGGTAAAATCCTCATAAAATCTAACTATTTTAGTTACACTTTTTACATCAGTTTTACAGCATGAGCATTCTGCTAAACGTCTCATTTTGTGACCTACAAAACAAAAAAACACAACAACAATACAAAGTTAACTACATGGCGAAGTTTTCATTTTCAGGTGATCTACTGCTTTACGTCACCCTCAAGATTAGTTTGTTTTATTAAACTCAGTCTGCTTTGTTCTGTTATCTTAAGTTTGTCTGCAGAAGCAGAAATTTACCAAAGGAGACACTGAGACGCTGAGATCTAAGCGCTTTTTCCGTAAATCTGACGTGATTCTAAGCAATCTTTACTTGTACAGTTTGCATTATTCTGCATGTTTTTAGCACAATCACGTCAGCTGCGTGACTAGCCGGAGTCATGTGCTCCCTTTATAGTATTTGTCATGGAAAATGCCTCAGGATGCCTTTAATTGTTGAAAAACACCATAAAAACACACCTGACATGCACAACAGTAATGCCACACAGCTGTCGACAGCACAACAGCGGCCTAAAACACGCAAACGGAGCGCAGAGCTCTGGCCTGACCTTTAAACACTTCAAAAATAAAGCTTTAGTGGTTTTAAGAAGAACCTTTACTATATATAGAAGCTTTGCACTCCACAAAAGGTTCCCATAGTGAAAAATAAATCTACAAAAATACATCTGAAATACATTTTATTCAAGGTAAGTATGCTACAAATACATTTTCATTTAATAAAATGTCCTACAAATGTACTTTTAGGATACTAAACTGATATATATAAGTCTGCTAAATTGAAACATAATAATAAATATAATTTTAACTTGTGCAGAAGTAGTGCTGAAGTACAATTAAAGATATACTTAGTATATTTTATACTAATTTATTTTAGGTACACTTACAATTTTTAGCATTTAAAGTCTGATATTATTCAAAGATCATGCAATCCTCATTAAAAGTTACAGTAAAACACATTTTAGACTTTAATTACATTTACATTTTAGAGTTTACAGTAGAAAAAGGTTCTTTAGATTATTAAAATGTTCTTCACACTAAGATAAAATGGTTATATTAAGAACTGTTCACTGAAAGGTTCATCTAAAGGGGAACTAAAACGGGTTCCTCTGTGGCATTGCTATGAAAAACCCTTTTTGGTACCGTTTTTTTGTTTTTTTACCCTCTGTTATTATTGATTTGTGAGTCACACTTGTGCTGCTCGTGGCAAAAAGTGACCAGACACAACTTGTATTATTTTCAGTACAATTAATTTAATCTATTTTTGTTGAATAATATTTATTATTATAAAATATTAAAATATTTTTTATATTAATTGCATGGTACCAATTAATCTTTATGTGATAATAATAAAAACATCTAAATATTTTCTATTACTTTTAAATTATGGCAGCATTTCATGTTAAATAGAGACAACGCTTTAAAAATTAAATGTTTGGGGTCAGATTAGTACCTGGTTGGAATAAAAAAAAGATAAACTTTGCATTTCTATGGTTTAGCCACAAATTCCTATATGTGTCTATGTAAAAGGCTTGTTTCTTTTTTTTATTTAACATTTTTTACATTTTGAAACATTTTTCCCCCCGCTCTAAAACGACCGAACAACAGCAGAGAGTTAAAAGTGTAGTCAGCAGAGATGGTCTGTAAATGCAGCGAGGAGGCTGCATTCAGCGCCTGGCCGCAGTTAATGCGCCATTACTAATGCAGCGGGTGAATTATTGCAGGGGCCGATGGGAAGAGAGGTCGAGGACAAAGAGTGGAGTGAAGTGGGTCAGCCGAACATGACGGAGAATTCTCCCGCGCTGAAGTCACAGACCACCGCATGAATCCTAATCACGCAGGTCCGGTTAAGGCCGACTTTGCGCTTTAATCACGACTTCGGAGGAGGAGGAGATGCAAAAATAATACAGGGGAAAGACACAAACTAGGGTAATTGGAAGCATGAAAAATACACAAGTTAAACCCAAACGTTTGTGGCTCCGTAAACACTCCTGACCGAAATGAGACGGTCCCTGTCATTAAAGCGACACGTTACCCCGCAGCCTCATTCATCTGTGCCCGCCCTCAATTATCCACATTACCACTGTTATTTCCAGCCGTCGCATTTTTCATGTCAGCGCAAACACCCACCCCGTTGGCGACCCGTTCTGTAGAGGCTCTGACGTCCGGGCCCCCGTCACCGGAGGAGCGGGCAGATTATTCGATCATGCCGACAGCTCCATTGTTCCTCTGCAACGGGAAGAACAAAAGAGGATCGCTCTGGAGAGTTCAAGAGGCGCGTTTACCAGCTTCTCTGAGCTCTATCCCCCAGGGCTGCAGGCGGCTGCCGAGGCTCCGTGAAGCCCCTCGCATCTATTAGTCTTTAGGTGATAACATTTGTTTTCACATCTGGGCGAACAGAGCGGAGGGGTGCCACACTTTTTCAGTGTCGGGCTGCGTGCCGCTCTAGACTTTCTCATGCACTTCTTAACCTGGCCACTTCTCACTGGGATCTTTATCATTCCAACAAGAAGTCATGGAGCTTCTAAACACACACAAAACATATCCGGTTCCTCGAGGAACCTTCTAGTGAAAAAAGAACCATTTTTTTCTTATAAAAGAAGGTATTTTGGAGAAAGTTGGAAGCCATTGACTTTCATAGCAGGGAAGAAAATACTATTGAAGTCACCAGCTACCAGCAACTGTTGTGCTACCAACATTCTTCAAAGTATCTTCTTTTGTGCTCAACAGAAGATGGAGACCCGTTGAAACAACATGAGGGCGTGTAAATGAAAACAGAAGGAACTTTCTAGTAATAAGTTCGTTAAAGAATCACTTTCTTAGAATCATTGTAAAGAACCTTTTGTGGAATAGAAAGGTTTAATATCAGTGAACCATCAAATCCAATAAAGAACCACCGATGCCCAGAAAGAGCCTTGTATTTTGAGGATTTTAAGGAGGAACCACTTTTGGTTTCTCAAAGAACCTTCCAAGTAAACAGTTCTTAAAAGAATCCCTTTTTCATAGTATAAAGAAGATTTTAATCATCTAAAGAACCTTCTTCTGTGGAATGGAAAGGTTCCATGGATATCAAAAGTTCTTCAAAGTATATGATACGATCAGATTAACATGGTCCCTCTTAACTGTAAATGTCTCTTTCTGATGTCATTCAGCTTTGAATATTTGGGTCAAACAAACATAAACCCTCTGGTCTTTGTTGTACCCTAATCCCAGGATCTAAAGGGGTAAATGGTTTCATTTTACAGGAAGTACTCAGCAACAATAATGGCCCTTTGAGTGGCCGGGGTCTTTGCAGTGCAATTAAAAAGCTTTGGGCATTACTCACAGAATCAGGAGGGAAAATTAGACAGGAAATTCCTGCAGAATAAGCTGGCCCCGGGCCTAACTAAACATCGCCATGCCAACCACTACACACCAGCAGACTCGGTGCATTCTGGGATGTGGCCTGCTAATAATGGGTTTATAAAATAAAATCTGTGCAATCTATCTATCTATCTATTGTTCCATCCATCCTTTCCATTTCTTCATTTATTCATCCGTCATTCTATCTATTGTTCCATTCATCCATCAGTTTATTCATCCTTTACATCCTCTATCTATTTACCAACACTTTCCAGTGCTCCATCCATCCATCCATCCATCCCTCAATCATTTTCAGTCTATTAATCTGTTGTTCGATCCGTCCGTCCATCCATACATCCATCCATTCATTCATCGTTCTGGTCTACCAATCTGTTGTTTGATCGATCGATTGATCGATCAATCCATCCATCCATCCATCCATCCATGCATCCATCCATTCATCCATCCATCCATCCATCCATCCATCCATCCATCCATTCATTCATCGTTCTGGTCTACCAATCTGTTGTTTGATCGATCGATTGATCGATTGATCGATCCATCCATCCATCCATTCATCCATCCATCCATCCATCCATCCACTCATCGTTCTGGTCAATCATACTGTTGTTCAATTCATCCATCCATCCATCCATCCATCCATTCATCGTTCTGGTCTATCATACTGTTGTTCAATTCATCCATCCATCCATCCATCCATCCATTCATCGTTCTGGTCTATCATACTGTTGTTCAATTCATCCATCCATCCATCCATCCATCCATCCGTCCATCCGTACGTCCATCAGTCCGTCCATCAATCAATCATTTTAGTCTATCAATCCGTTGTTCTGACTGATGGACTGATGGACGTCTGCCCATCCATCCATCAGTCCAATCATCAATCCATCCATCCATTCATCGTTCTGGTCTATCAATCTGTTGTTCTATCCATCCATCAATCCATCCATACATCAATCAATAATTTTAGTCTATCAATCTGTTGTTCGATCTATCCATCCATCTATCCGTTGTTCAGTCTATTGTAGCGTTCATCCCTCCTTTGTTCTATTTGTTTTTCCATCCATTATTGCAGTCTATCAACCTGTTGTTTCATCCATCCATACATCCATCCATCTTCTTCTCTAAGTGGCAATTCATTTTTATTTTACTTCCTTACATTCAAATAAAATCTGCAATTGTACATCCTGTTTGCTAACTCAATTCAAATTCAGGAGTTGAACTGGAGTTCAAAAGTCACTCTCACTTTGATTCTGATTAGCAAATTAAGAGCATTTGGTTGTGTGCAATTAATATACGAAAGAAAAAAAACATAACCAGAGAGCCAACCCTTCTTAAATAGCTGTCCAGTCTGGTTTCACTGGTCAGGTTTGATGTTTTAGAGGGGTTTTGTACACATGACCAACCAAACCATCTGCAAAACATCTTAGCCTGCTTTAAGCATTTTGTTTTTTACCAGAAAACTCCAGGCCGAGGAAATGCATCACTTTAAAATGTTCCTCAAGTTTCCAGTGAGCCCAGCATGCTGGAGGTAAAGCAGAAGGACAAAGCGAGCGCAAGATGCGTGTTGTTAGCATGCTGTTTGTGTAATCTAGGTACTTAAGACCACAAGAGTCTGTAAGACTGATTACGGCCCGTCGTGATCGGCCCGCCACCTCAAGCCCCTGATTTATCACCTCTGCTCGTAATAGTGCTGCTTAACACACAGGTTTGTCCAGATTAAGTAATTACCCTAAAGCTGAAGTTTATTATCTTTAAGACTGGTGCTATGATAAAAAGAGCCCTGTCGGAGAGACGGAGCGAGCAGAAGCGCTGATGGCGAATGAATAAGGGCGATAATTAAAATGCTATGCATTAAAGTGGCGTTTCTGCGGGCGCCGTCAGTGTGCGTGGTTTCTTACATTCATATTAGCCCGGCGAAACCCCTCGAAGGGGGCGAGGGGGATAACAGCTGGCCCAGAGCCGCAGCTGAAGGCACGAATTACTCCTCCAGCGCATCTGTAAATTAAACAGACGCGGCTCATTTAGAAGAAGAGCACAATCCCACCTGAAACCATCCATTGTGTTTTGCGGGGTCACGGGTAACTAGACTCTCGAACAGTGCTTTGCTTCACTTAAAGTCAACCTGAAAATGCATTCGAACACCTTAGAGCATAAAACACCAACATTATTGCTGGTTCAAACTGATCTAATGATCAGCATTCAAAAGAGTTTGAAGACGGATTGTCCTTTCAATATTACAGTTAATAATTCACAAATTTTAATTTATTATGAAATTTGTGAATTATTAACTGTAATATTGAAATAAATAAACACACACATATATATATATATAAACTAAAAATGTATTTACTACAGTAAGTAAAACTAAAACTAAAATTTATTCAAATGAGAACAACACAAAACCAATGAAACTAGCAAAAATGAAAAAAAAATAATAATAAAATGATATATATAAAAATTATAATTCCATATTATTCAAAAACAATAAAAAAACCTATACTAAAATAACAATGATGCTACAACGCAAAATCGTTACATTGTTTGCTAATTAGCCATTTATTTCAAAAACCACTTGAAAGTCAACACAAAATGGCTTTCAAAACACTTTTTTCCATAAAATAAACAGTGAAGTTTTATTTAGCTCGGGATGTTTGGTGTAAGAGCGAGGTCAGGACGAGCCTCAGGTCCGTGTCCTTGAGTCTCTGATCGATGGCTTCAGGAGCACAGAATAGCTTCTGTCACGTTCTCTTCACGCTCTCTGACTCTTGAGGATCACAACTAAAATAGAGCACCTCTGAGGCCGGACCATCAGCGCTCAGAAGCGTCAGAGCGGACCGGACAGTGTGGGACAGACGCTGCCCAGACGCCAGACACTATCTGTGTGAACGACTGCTGCAGATACATCTTAAGATGCAGCCTGGCTTTTGGAACAAGCTAGCTTGACCAGCTTAAACTGGTTTGAGTAGCTAATAGCTGGTCTAAGATGATCTAATGATCAGCTCACATGCTATAAAGCACATGGATTCTCGAGGAACAACCTCTGTTATTAAAAACACACTCCAAAATTAAAGTTAACCTTATTATCATAGAATGGGTTTCCTTTAAAATATGCTTTAGGGCTGCAATATAATTCATGTTATAAATAAATATAATTAAGACTTTTAATTTGGAAAGTTTTAATTGCATTTTTTAAATGAATATTAAAATCTCAATTAAAATAAACAAACAAACAAATAAATAAATAAAAAGCTGTGTTTGAATTGTTCGTACAGCTTGTAATTATACAGTATATCAAAATAATAAAAAAATATAGATGCATATACATTTACTATTATTATTATTATTATTTAAAATCTATAAAAATAAATGTTACAATGTTGATAAATATCTGATTTATATATTACTATTTATTTATTTATAAGTTATATATTAGACATTTATTAACAAGAGTTACTGCAATATTTAAAAATATATATATTATTATTATTATTATTATTATTAAACAAAATATAAAAACTTATATTTTTTATTTTATTTTATTTTAAGCTTTATTTTAATCAACTGTGCAGCCCTCATATGCTTAATATTAACATTCAAGTAAGCATTATAAAAAATAAACAGTATTTAAACACTTTAAATAATATTGTGCATTACTTGCCCATTCCTTGCATAAAAACATGAAATAAATGTGAAGCTGTGAATTTTAGTGTGCAGAGATGCCACATTAACACAACTTAAATTGTCATTTTTCTGTCATTCAGAGCCAATCAGAGCCAAATGATGTTTAACATCAGAATTTTGGACCAATCAGAGACTGTGGGTGGAGCAACCAAGCAACGTAACAGAAACACAAACAAAAGCTATTAAAACTACTTTATAGATGCTAATAGACTCTTTCTCCTCAGTCCGAGTGTGTATATTATGAAGAACCGTGACATTATTTAACCGCAAACAGACAAATACGATTTTTCTACAAGTTGCATTGGATTCAAAACATCTGTCCTGCAGCGAGTGAACAAATTCGAGCGCATTTCTGGGTTTTATTTGACAGAAACGGAAAGCACATCTTCTCCATTCGGCCTCATGTCTCAGCAGAAGGTTTTTCTCTGGCATGTGAGGAGCAGAACGAGAAACATCTGTCTCTTAGCAGGGGATCGTGGGTAATCAGCTCACTTTGCAGGAGGGCCCCATGGTTACTGTGTGCTTCAGACTTCTTCAAAAACTCAGAAAGCAAGTCTTGATTTTCTGTCTGTTGTTATGAAGCTGAGGGCTGTGTGTTTGTATGATGCAGAAAGAGCTCAGAGATGTTTGTTGTCAGATTCAGCTTCATAAACTCATTAACATGTGCTGCTTGCTCTCTAATCTGTCTCAGGAAAGTGTAAAGTTGCTCTAGCACTCATAATGATCTCAAACATCTGTAAATGTGCTTTAGATGCTCCAGTAAACGCCCTTTTGACCCTTCAGATTGTCTGAGGTTGTTCACGCAACAAATGAGCAGATTTCTCAATCGAGCACGCACAAAGGGTGTAAATAATTTAACCTGTTGATTAGAAACAGTGATAAGGTTTGCCAGAAAACACAAGCCATAAAGCAAAATACACAAATAAAACAATTTGTTTACAAAATGTGTTTCCTGGGGCGGTTAAGGAGGTTAAGTGAAAACTCACTTAAGTTTGGTAACCCTGAGATAAGAGGAACTCTGGGTTCAAAAAGGCAGGTTTGTCAAACCTGAGAAAGCAGGGTAACTCAAGCCTGTTTCTGAAAGAGAGGTAACTATTACTCTTACCGTGGTAACTAACTAACCTGGTTGAGAGCAGGTTTTATTCTCTAAATTCTGAGTTTCTGTCAGTCTCCTCCCCTTTTTTAAAGACGGAGCTGTATTTCTCGCCGTAGCCTTAGTCATTCAATGCCCACATTTCAGACACAAACAGAAGAAAGTTACGAGAATGGCTTTTTTGGAGGATCCTAATTTCTGATACAGGCCCCGGGTCAACGTACTGTACATTGTTTTGAATTATATTAATCTATATAATTAAAACGGACAAATATTTGGCCAAATATTTTGTAATTATATATAAAAAATTATAATTTTTCCTTAACAAAAATAAACCAACTAAGAATTTAACTATATATAGATATAGATATATATAGATATATATATATATATTGAATTGACTACAAAATAAAAGTTTTGTTTTTTGTTTAAATATATATATATGTGTGTGTGTGTTTATTTATTATGTATGTATAAATACACACACATACAGCATATATTTAAAAAAATATGTTTTGAATGTCTATATACATATATATATATATAGACATTCAAAACATATTTTTTATATATATATATATATATATATATAGAAGTCAATTTAATTAATGAACTAACATATATTAAACTAATACAATAAAAACTTAAATAAAAAATAAAATAAAATAATATTAAACTAATAAAAAACTTTACAAAAAACTTTATAAATTACATCTAAAATAAAATTAAATATTTATTTTGATTAAATAGCAAAAATGTTCTTCCTGATCAACTTAAATTATGATATGTGTATGATTTTATTATCAATATGACTTTAAAAGAATAATAATCTAATTATGCATCTAACTATTACTAAATAAAAAGTATAAAGCAATTCTAATATTTCATAATATAACATAATATCATATTTATTTCACAGTACTTTACAATACTATTTTACAAAGTATTAATAGCTATCTGGGAAACATTCTACATATCTATATATATTTATTTAATTAAATCACATCCATGTCTCAATTTCAATTTTATTTTAGTCATTCCTAATATGTTTAATGCAATACATATTATCAATATAAACACAGTTATTATCAAATGCTAAATGGTAAAATGTGCCTCCTTGTCAACTTACGTTGCTTTTAATGGTGCTACATAAATATAACAACAGACAACTGACAATCTCTTTCTCTTCATTCTGTTACATCTGTGTCAAAAAAGTAAAAAAGAGCGCAAAATCAATCTGATATTTCCAGAGCAAAATCAATTAAACACCCTGAACTGCGGTGCAAACCTCAGCTCTGCTTTGATCTTCAGGTGTGCAGATCAAAATGTTTTAAGAGATAATTAGATTAAAATGTCTCCCCGGAGAACTAAAGACAGAAAAATAAAAGGTATTAAGATCTCGGATGTCTTTGTGGCTGTCTGTCTGGAGCATTGTGAGCGATACAGACGAGCTGTTTAATTGAAGCTGTTTAATTGAGTAATTAACTCTGCTGACGGTTCGCATTGCTTAAGGCAGAACGTGTCGATTAATGAGAGACGAGTCTGTTGACCCTGTTTCGTTTGGCCTGGTTTGGGACATGCTGTAATTAGCTTTTACGCTCTCGTGTGTCGAGCTGAACCGCTCAGCGCTGAGTGTGTTAAAACTAAACTAACTAGTCTTTAGCAGCATAACTACTGGCTTTAGGGCACTGTTTAAGAGCTAGCAGTGGTTGGAGCTTTTTGCTGGAGCTTTTGTTTTTTGCTTTGATTTTGATGAAGCGTAAGAATAACTTTTGGTCATATCTCCAGATGAACTCTTCCATCAATCATTTTCTAGAAGAATCTGATCATCAGGATCTTCTGAGGAGCTTTACTTTCACTGTTCTAGTAATTTTACACTTAATTTTATCTGTATTTTATGTTTTTACTTATGTGTGTGTGTGTATAAAATATAAATTTGATATAAGTATATATAAAAATATAAATGAATTAATTACATTTGCTTTTTTTTTTTAAATTGCATTCATTTATCTTTAATTTTATTTACTTTTTATGCAATTATTCATCAAGTTATTTGAATAATGTAATTATATTGTATAATTTGACTGCATTCAGCAAAGAAATGGCACTTTTATTAGCTTTCAGAATCAAATATAAAGTATTTTCCATAGATTAATACTGTAATGCAGCTCTCACTGATTTACATTACAAGCATCAGAATTTCATCACTTTTTGTCCATGAAAATAGAAAAATCAGGATCTGCAACAAATCACATATTTTTGCACAGTTTGGGTCTCTGAATAAAACTGAGCTGTTTATTTCCTACATATTCTCACTATATCAGACTATTTGAGCCATAAATCCCTGATGGACGAATTATAATACTCAACAATAAACACAAATGCAAACTTTTTTGGCCATAGGTTGAAAAAAAGCACTATTGTTTCATATATCAGGCTTTGCAGAATTAAACACACAATAAAAATCTGTGAGTGACTTTAATGTGAAGCCTAGAGAGTAAGAAACAACTGTGCTTCATAAAACCATCAGATTAAAAATAATCAAAGACAAAAGCGTGTTTTGCTTCTTGGTTTGGTGTAATCCTAACCGCTCGCTGGGACTGTACTGATGAAGGGTCTTGTGATTACGAGGCTTTGTGGGCGTAACGGAGCACCTGATTATGAAACGAGAGCACAACAACAGGATCCATGAGGTGACCCCCCACATCTCATCCCGACAGGAGCGGCTCGGGATGGGGCGGCATATGGCGCGAGTGGGGCCTCATTGAATTTTCCTCTGGTTTCCCTCTACAGCAGGCGGAGGGTTTGTAATGGATCCGCACTTATAAGAGAGCTTGAGACTGTCAGGGGTGACTCGACCACACTCATTACAAACACTGTAATCACATTCACTGAGACGCAGGAGCATCTCATTTCTCACAGCCCAGATTACGAATGTGTGGACGGCTTTTAGAAGATTTCTAGTGAGATTGTTTGGTCATGTGTATAAGATAACGCACAAACGAAAACATGTAGACATTCTGTCTTTGAATTATTACTGATTCAGGAATTGTTCCTTATTCATGAATCTTTTCTTGTAAACTAAAAGATATAATGAGAGAACATCAGAACAGATTGGTGTATAGAATGAACGCCAAGACAGACAGAAAGATAAAGATAAAAGACAGGAAGACAAATAGACAGAAAGGATACATGGACATATAGACTGAATATACAGACAAAAAGGACAAATGGACAGATAGGCAAAATGGACAAATAGACAAAAAGACAGAAAGGATAAATGGACATGGACAAATATAAAGGACAAATGAACATATACACAAAACGGACAAATAGATTGGACAGATAGACAGAATGGACAAATGGAGACAGACAAAATTGACAACTAGATTGGACAAATGTATAGATAGACAGAAAGGACAAATGGAAATATAGACAAAACGGACGAATAGATTGGACAGATAGACAGAATGGACAAATAGACATATAGACAGAATAGACAAACAGACAGAATGGACAAATGGACACATAGACAAAAAGGATAAGTAGATTGGACAAATGTACATATAGACAGAAAGGACAAATGGAAATATAGACAAAACGGACGAATAGATAGACAGAATGGACAAATAGACATATAGACAGAATAGACAAACAGACAGAATGGACAAATGGACACATAGACAAAATGGACAAGTAGATTGGACAAATGTACATATAGACAGAATAGACAAATTTGATTCTCTCTCAATAGCATCAAGATCAGACTCATAACAGCAGTGAACCACTGAGTGACATCATCTCATTGAGCCTCGATGGGCTCGTGCCACGGGACGTCCTGCACTTCACTGGAGAGCTGAGGGGCCACTCGAAGGAACCGGCCCCTCCGAGCACAAAGAGCTTCATTCAAGAGCGGATCTTTTGTCAGCCGATAGGGTAAAGATTCACTGAAAGCCATCAGAGCCCTCCTTCAGTGCCGGCGTTTGTCCGAGAGGAGCTCGCTGAGTCTTTATGAGGCCCAGCGGAGCTCGGGATGTCTCCAGCGCCTCGTCTTTGAACGCAGCTCTGCAACTGATGATTTGCATAACAGATCAACTCCACACTGACCCGAGTCTGCTTGAGTCTGATCTAAGCTCCGCTCTAGTCTTCATCACATCTGGTCCACAAACTCTTACAGCTTCTTTCTGGATCTCTGTGGTAACACTAACCAAAGCGTTGGCTTAACTAATAGGCACTCATTAGCGTTTCAGTGTTTATGAGGGGGGAAAAAAACATAATGAGTTTGACGTTGAATCAGAAACTAGAAGTAAGCAGCTGAATCTGGTTAATAGTTTCTCTGGGGTCAGTGAAGATGAGTGCGTAGGTCAGAATTTACCACACCATCTCAAATATCTCATTAACAAGTTAGGTGTTAGTCAGAGATCACATGACAAGCTGTAAAAAAGAAAAAGTTCAATTAAAGATAATGAGGCACTAGATGTTTGCGTTTTCTAAAGAATACATTGATGCATATCAGTACTAAGTTATTTTCCAGTACAAATATATAAATATACTTAAACTGCAATGTATAATGTTGACAAGTAAAAGAGAAAAGTTTGCTTTTCTGACAACAGTTGAAGTTGTTTGTCTTATTTTAAGGCTTTTTTTAAAGAAAGTAAGACTTTTGTTTTCCTGAAAATCCTTTATCTAATTAAGTTTTCTTTGCTTTTAATTCTTTGTCTTTAATTGTTTGTAAATCTCTCAGATAGGATATACAAAAAGACCGAATTGACAGATATATAGAATGGACAGACAGAAAGGACAACTGGACAGATAGACAGAAAAGACAAATGAACACAGACAGAAAGGACAAATGGACAGTTAGAAAGAATGGACAAATGGACAGACAGACAGAAAGGACAAATGGACAGATAGACAGAATGTACAAATGGACAGATAGACAGAATGTACAAATGGACAGATAGACAGAATGTACAAATGGACAGGCAGACAGAAAGGACAAATGGACAGATAGACAGAATGTACAAATGGACAGACAGACAGAATGGACAAATGGACAGATAGACAGAATGTACAAATGGACAGACAGACAGAATGGACAAATGGACAGATAGACAGAAAGGACAAATGGACAGATAGACAGAATGTACAAATGGACAGACAGACAGAATGGACAAATGGACAGATTGGACAATACGTAAAAAATCTAAATCTACTTAAATTGCAGTGCATTAAGTTGACATGAAAATGAGAAATGTTACATTTTCCTATTCCAGTGGAAGATATTTGTCTTATTTTAAACTGAACATTTTTTTTAAGGAAGCAAGACTTTTGTTTTTTGATTAGTTTTGTTTTCTTAAAAACCTCTTTCATATTTTTAACACAAACTGAAGATGCACACAGATCTTATCCAGAAGGACAGAAACTAAGCGGGTCGGTCAGAGACAAAACCTCGAGCTCGTCAACATAACCGGGCTAATTAGAACGTTCGGAACGAATAACAAGCACTTTGTGGGTTTACCGGGAGCGTCTGGTTTATTTTTCATCCACATCTGGCTGACTCGTGGGTAGCGTGTGCTTTCTGCAGCTGCACTAATGTCACAGACTCTCACAGAAAATACCTCAACCTTTTAGTTTCTGAGCTGCTCTGCTTTCTTTCATATTTAAATCATACAGCAATAACTAACGCTTTAACTGAAGTCAATGAAAAAAAAATTGGATTAGTTTTATGGCATTCCAAACCTTTATCACATTCTTTATTTTATTGCATTTGTTTCCTTCCCGAAATTTTTTTTTTCCCCCTGATGGCATCCTACTTAGTCATTTAAAGTCAAAGTCATTTAAATTTCAGATTAAAAAGTAAAACGAAAGCATAATTTATAAAATAATAATAATAATAATTTATATATATAAATGATAGTAATATTACATAATAAAATTATTAATCTTATATAGTATATAAATTATATGAACATACATAGACATGCAAATACATGTAAATATTTTCAAAATATATACTTTATGTGTGTGTATTTATATATACATAATAAATATAAAGAGAACACCTACATATATTATGGAAACAAAAATCACGATTGATCATTTAACAGCACTACTGTCATTATATATATATATATGCATCATATAATAGCAATATAATCTAATAAAATACATTTTTCTATTTTTAACATTTGTTTTGAAAAAAAGTAAAACTATATAAAACATTTTTAAGTATTACTCAACTTGATTTATCAGTAGACGTTGCTCTCAAGAAAAAAAGTGCTTATGCAACCACAATGTGCATCATTTCTGACATACGATGTGATTTGTGATTTGTTGCTTACTCAAAACACATGAAGAGTTTAGCATGAAAACAGTTGAGCACGTTCAGCAGGCATCTCTTTACATAATATCTGATGATGTCCTTGTGTTAATTATCTTCAGTGGTTTCTGCAGGCGTCAGCAGCTCAGAAATGCGCAGTCTCAACACGCAGCGACCGCAAACGTCTCCAGGCCTCGTCTGCTGGCAGAAGCTCTACGCTTTAGGACTTACTGCTTCTGAAGCCGCCCGGGGCCACACACCACAACCAGGCGACGTTAACCCAAGCCGAGCGGGAGACAGGTAACACGCTTTACAGTGACCTAGAGACTCTCACAGACCACCACACTTCCACAAGATCAACCCTCTCTCAGATGTTTCTCCTACTGCCCCAGACGAGGAATAAGACAGGAATGAGTCAATAGGTGTCATACAGAAATAAATGGACGTGAAGAGCAGCTCAGATCATTGGTTGATAAATTATCGAATTCATATTGAGATCAGATTGCAGACACAAGATCTTGAGAAATCTGAGAACACTTTGAGATTTCTTCTGAAACTCTAGAGATGACAATATATGGACCATATTAAAAAGGTTTAGGGTGAGTGTTTGAGAACGGGTCGCTGCATCTCATTGAGCTTCTGTCTGTCACCTCTTACACACACAAACATACGCTGCTTCTCTCTGTTCATCCACACATGTTTATTATGGATGTTTGGCTCTGACGCCAGACAGAAGTTTGGCTGAGATCTAACTCTCTTACAGGAAGAACATGACTCACTTTAACAGCCATGAAGCACAAGACATGCAGTCTGAACTAGAAACAAATCTGGTGCACATCGAGGGCCCTTTCCTTTCCTCACAGGACTCCTTACTAAAACATGACAGACAATAGTCCACGCATACTTCACTAAAGCAAATAAAAACGAAGCTCTACAGGACACAAGTTGAGTGCATTTTTTTAATGGTTTTAGTGTTTTAATTTAGTTTTTTTATTTTTATTATTTATTTTTCTTGCTGTTTTTAAATATGTCTGCAACATTTTTATTTATTTGTATTTAAATTTTTAGTTTTACTTTTTTAGTTTTTTATGATGTATTTTTACATCAGATTAAACTAAATGAGACCATAGAACCAAAAAACATAGAACACAGATAAAAAATAAATAAAATAAAGCTGTCATATAAAAATAAGAAATGTTGCTTTGGTAGCAAACATTTTTTTTTTTACATTTTATTTTCTAAATATTTTATTTTAGTTAGTTTAATTAATTTAGTTTTTTTAACTATAATAATTCTGGTTTACTTAATACATTTTTTGTGTTACTCTCCTAGATCACGTGACGCTGCAGACTGGAGTAATGATACTGAAAATTCAGCATTGCATCACAGTAATAAATTAGTTTGAAATAAATTAAAATGAACAACAGCTATTTTAAACTGTAATAATATTTGACCTTTTTTCTGTATTATTAATGAAATTAATGCAGGCTTGTTGAGCATAAGAAACGTCTTTCAAAAACATTTAAAAATCCTTGTGGACCCCAAACTATCTGAATCATAGAGTAGATAAGACATCAATGCACAATCACCTGGTGGTTATTCACTAGTAAATAAAAAGAGTTAAAAAGTTGCATTATTTGGTGTAACACAGAAACAGAGTGGCTTCTGTTGGGAATACCGTAGATGAGGGATTGGAGGTCTGCTCCTTTAGGGGTGGAAGCCTGTGCTCCGTAAAAACCCTGTCAAATCCCAGAGGTCGAGGCGTCTCGGAGGAGAGCGGTGCGTTTACAGTCGAAGCAGAGTGGTATGAATAGGCTCAGATCCCCTCCAGCGCTCATATATCTCTCCAACACTTGTAAACGTGCAGGAATGGGGCGTGTTGTTTTCGGGCGAGATTTATGTCTCGCCTTTGATGCCCGAATCAAGCGTTCCGACGCAACAAATAATATCTGATGCACTTAATTGCAGTGTTTGATTGAGCACAGCTGGTTTTGCCGCACATGCTTCTTTATTCTTGGCTGTGTCGCATTATTATAACACGGCCAAACCCTGTGAGCTCATAACAACATCACGCCATCACTAAACAACATGTGTTTGTGCGTGAAAACTCGATCCCTCCGGCTTTTTAATTATTTCACTGGATAAAAATGTGGCGCGGCCTTTCTTCCAAAAGGCCTGATATATAATGCATAAAACCCTTGAGCTTTAAGTGCAGTGTTTGATACGAGTCTCAGTTTTTTCCTCTTTTTCTTTCTTGTGATTTCTGGGCTGTTCGGAGTCTCTTTTAATGACTCGACCGCGACGGGAGAAACAACCTCTTTCTTTTCTCACTAAAGGAAAAAAAAGAGAAGCCCTGAAGTTGATTTTTATCCCCCGATCAGCTCTATAAATAGGCTGAGAATTGTGAGGCCGGAGTGAGTATATCTAATCTTTCTCTCTTTTTGGGCCCCAAATGAAATCTCAGATTAAAGCGATGTGAATCGCACAAAGCCATCAAGCTAAATGTTTACAAAATGTATGTAACCTGCAGAGCCATTACTGCCGTGCAAAACTGCTTCCATGTGGGCAAAAATGGAAATAATTGGTGTCTTTGTTACAGCGACGGCGCTCTCATTTCATACACATGTGCTGTACATGGGACAGAGCTTCATTCTGGGTTCACTCACACTAATACACACTTACAAGTGCCGTGAAAATACTATGCTTTCATAAGTAAGAATGTAGAAAAGTATACAGAAAACTTCTTTATTGGCATTGATGGTTCTGTGAAGAAGCTTGAACATGCATGGAAGCTTTTGAATGCTGAAAAAGTTGTTTATAGTCAAAAAAGGTTCTTTAGATTTTTACAATGTTCTTCAAAATGGTTCTTCTGTGGCATCACTGTAAAAATACCCTTTTGGAAGCTTTATTTTTTATAGTTTCCAGGAGATAGAAGGTAATATAATTGTATTTAAAGAGAAAAGTTTGTCTCAGATAGATAAAGGGATGAATGATAAAACAAAACAGATAGATGGCAGAAAGAGCAAATGATAGAACAAACAAAACAAATATACAAAGGAAAGAGCAAATGATAGAATGGCAAAACAAACAAATGAAAGAACAAACAAACGGAAGAACAAACGTGAGTAAGAGCAAATGAAAGAATAACAAAAACAATCGAAAGAAAGAACAATTGAAAGAACAAGCAAAAAAAAGAAAGAGCAAACAAAAGAACAAACAGAGCAAACAACAGAAAAACAAATGACTGAACTGACAATGATAAACGAACAGAATGAACAAACAAAATAAAGAGCAAATGACAAAATAAGAAAATGAAAGAACAAACAAACAAAAAAAACAAATGACAGGAAGAGCAAACAAAATAGAGAGCAAATGATAGAAAAAGCAAATGATCAAATGAACAAACAAAAAAAAGCTAATGATCGAATGAAAGAAAGAGCAGAATAAAGAAAATTCAAATGATAGAAAGACAAATGACTGAACAAATGTTAGAAAGAACAAAAGAAAGAGCAAATGACAGTATGAGAAAACAATAGAACAAACAACAAAATGAACAAACAAAGAAACAAGCGAATGATAAAACAAACAAACGAAAGAACAAACGACAGAATAAGAAAATGTTGAAACGAAAACAGCAAACAATAGGAAAAGGAAACAAAATAACGAGCAAACAATAAAACAACAAATGTCTGAACAAAAGATAGAAAGAACAAAAAAGAAGAAAGCAAATGACAGAATAAGCAAACGATAGAACAACAAATGAATAAACGAACAAACGAAAGTAAAAAGCAAATGATAAAACAAACAAATGACAGAACAAATGAAAGAAAGAGCAAATAAAAGAATAAAACAAACAAAAGAAAAAAAGAGCAAACGAAGAGCAAAGAAACTAAATAAAGAGCAAATGAAAAAATGCAAATGACAGAATGAGCAAACGATAGAACAACAAACAGACGACAGGACAGAACGAACAAATGAAAGAGTAAACGATAGAACAAGCAAACGACAAAGATAGATAGATATATAGATAGATAAATGAAAGTACACTCTTAAGAATATTCGCTCTTCAGCTGCTTTGGGTTTCTGTGGTTTGTTTCTCTTTGACCTGCTGCTCTAATGCATTTAAACACACAGAAAGACAGAGAGAGAGAGAGAGAGAGAGAGAGAGAGCCTCTGTAGGCCTGCAAAGCCGTCCTGTGAGAGCCTCATTTAGAAGGAGCGAGGGAAGGAAGGGAAGAAAGAAAACTCCTCAGGAAGATTAGTGGACGTCTTTTTGCAGTGGGAGCTGGACGCCGAGCCGCTCCGGACACATTTTTCTCTGCCAGCGGCTCTGACCCTCGGGGCGAGGAGTTACGGTGAGGCCGGCCGGCCGCCTGCGTCAATTATTCACTGTCTCCTCCACCACTTCATCCCCTCAATATCGAAACCTGTCCTTATCGCTAACCGGCCTCTCTTAAAAAACTATTTACACGCTCCGGCCCGCCCCTCGCTCTCTCACACACTTGAATAATGCAACATGAAATGCGATGTGGGATGCGCGAGGAACAGATAAGGCACGTTCTTTTCAGCGCATATTAATCAAAAAGTGTCATTTTAACAAGACACGTATCGGCGTTTCATTTAAGCGTCGTAAATCAATAGAGTTGCGTTTGCATGCCGCAAAACATAAGCATATGCGTTTGCGCTTGACCCTGTGTTGTGTGCACGGCGGCTGTAAAGATGTTAAGCATCCCTGGCCGCCGATTCCCTCAGGACTGACCCGACTCAGCACAAAACAGGTTTGCAGCGGCTCCATCAATCACGGCGCAACACGACTAACTCACTTTCACCATGATGTATGTGGTGAGTCACCGATTCCAGTTAATCAAGTCATTACCCGCAGGCCCGAGAGCAACCTCAGCTGCTCCGCTGCACAAGCTCACGCTGCGGCCGCGCAAATGCATCGATTTTTCCTTTTTTTTGTGGTCTATATATATAGTGTAGTATTTTGCAACAAACTCTGCGATCTCACTTCTGCGGAAAGAATAATTGCACTATTGAATGCATGAATAATGCCTGGATAAATCTGCAATTTAGATAAATACAAAACACTACAAAAGCTGCTCCTTAGTGCCATTTATCAAGATGCATGCGTGCATGCTGCGTTTGAATGCATTAGCAAGACGCAACACTTCCAGGGCATCAGGGCCTGAAGCTAAGCTGCCATGGCTGGTGACTTCAGAAAATGTAAAAAGAAAAAGGGCCTTAACATTCTTTCAGTCATAAAATGCATATTTTTTTATTTAAAAAACAACAACAAAAAAGCAGACAACAAATTGTGGAAAACAATGTACAATATTATTACCAACAACAACAACGTATATTAATATTAATACTAATTTTATTTTTAATACTGTATGTGCATTATTTCATTTAAAAAACAGTCTGACTGCAATTAGACCTTTTTTTTAAATTATCTAATTGCAATTTTCCTAATTAATTAATTAGACATTAATATATCAATAAAGAAATATTACTATTATACTACTGAATAGTAAAGTATAAACTACTACTAATAATGATAATTTATATTTATATTATGTATAATTTATATCATTATTATGTCATATATATATACTATATGTGCATTGTTTCATCTTACATTTAATTTAAATTTTTCTAATGAATTAATTAGACATTAACATATACATTAAGAAATATCACCACAAACCTATTGAATAGTAAAGTATTTAATAATGATAATAATTTATATGTTATTATATATTATTTATAATACCTCTCTTCTGAAATGCTCAACAGATTCATGAACTCATCAGAAGATGAATATAAATGCTCATTATAAGTGACTCTTTATATACTCACATAATTACAACATTAACCCATAATGTGTTTTTAGCCGTTCCTCAATTAATCCAAAACAAAATGAGCAACAAATAGAGCGATTTTTACTCACATTTGCCGCTCGAGTGTTAACTTCAGGCCCTGTTGGGAATGCATGACCTGATATATCACGAAAGTGACGCGATAAAAGCATCTGCCCAAAAGCATCCGCGTAAACACGACATGCAAAGTGCATCCGGACGCCGCTGTCTGCCAAGGACGGCTCCGCATTTATAACCCATCGAGAAATAAAGCGCGCCGCAGAGACACCTGCTCGCATTTTAATTGAATACATGCATTGTTTTCCCTTTTAAATCAGGTGCGTCGCGCTCGCTTCGTAATCCACGCTCGCATTTCCATAGAGGTCTGTGAGAGCGGGCCCCAGGCCCCTAGCATAAAACAAATGACCGGCTCTCGTGATAAATGGTTCTATTAGCAATCCAGATTGTTAAACTCAGATATAACTGAGCCGAGGGGAGCGCGGCCCATTTATTTTCCCCTCCTCGCACAAATAGCTTGTTTTTTTATGTGTAAATAACATATTAAAAGTCTGCATTAGCCGTGTTGTCTGATGGAGAGGAGAGATAAATAACGGCGGACAGGGGCGTAAAGCACAGCTCTTTAATAGCGGGGTCTTCGCGGTGGGCTCGACCGAGGCGAGGCGACTCTCTGTAAACTACACGCTGACCATAAAGCCGTCGTATATTAAAAGAGGAGACTCCGGGCTCCGGGGAATGTGATCCCGGGTTCAAGGACCTTGTCTCCTCGCATATTCACTTATCGGAGTCTGCGGGCCGGGATAATAAAGCGGATTAAAGCGATAAGTAAAACAGCTGAGGCTCGCTTCGAAGAGTCTTTATTTGGAGACCAGACTGGATTTCTGGAAGACTTTGCCGGTTAAACTATGGATAGTTAACCCCGAAATAAACATTTCACTTCACCTGAAGTCAAGAACAAACATTTATGACTCAAAAATGTTATAAATCGAACATTTTTCAAAATATCTTCTTTTGCGTTCAACAAGATAGAAGTATGTTTTATATTTCGAATTTGATTTTATTTTGTATTAAATATTTGATGTATTTTTATATATATTTATATTTTATTTAATTTATGATTTTATTTATATGTTTTTGTTTTATTTTATATTTGTTTTATATTACATTTTATTTAATTTATAATAATATATAATAATAAAAATAATACATTTATATAAAAAAACAGCTAATTCAAAATATTTATGATACTTGTTACAAACATTTATGACTATTATTTTAAAGAACGTTAAATAAAATAAAACAAAATTTTATAATAAAACACTGAAAACATTTTCAAAATATCTTCTTTTGTATTTAAATTTTTTGTAAGTATATTTTTTGTTTATTTTAAATTCGATTTTTTAAAATTAATTTTGCTTTTGTAGTAAGTAGATTGTTTTGTCAATTTTATTTGTTTTTGCTGTTTTTAAAAATATGCTTGTATAGTTTTTGATAGTTTTAATTTCATTTTTAGTTTATTTTAGTGCATCAAGGTAAACTAAATTAACATTTTCGTTAAAATTGTGTTCATTTTTATGTGCTTTTGTAATTTTTCAAGTTTTTTTTAAGTCTATATAGTATTACAGTATAACTATTTCAGTTATTTGTCAAGGCAACAATTCTAATCTATATTTTAATCTGATATTTTTATTTATTTTTATAGATATTTTATCATTTTATTTGATCTTTTATTTATATATTTAGCTATTTTAAATATATATATATATATATATATATTTATTTATTTTTTTCTTTATGTTATTTTATTTTAATGACTGAACATACTTTTTAATAGTTTAATTTTCAATTAATAATTAAAACTGATTAAGTAGAGGTTAGACATACTGAAGTTTTTAATAAATGAAAACATTTAGATTTAGTGAAGGTCTCTCCTGTCTCATGTATTTCTCACATTTTCTTTCAAGAATATATTTTTGGTATTTTTTGTGTTGTCACACACAGCATCAAGCAAGGACATATTGAGTAAAACATCTGAAGTGTTTTCATTCACAAATCTAGAGGATTTTCTTCTCACAGCACACTGCTGCAGGCCTCATTAAAAGTGTTTTTAATTAGTTTCAGCTCTGATCTGGGCTCTGCTGTGCTTTCCTGCTCAAGTCAAAACTACCTGTTAGTCCGTGTTCAATATTCATCCGCCTGGAGGCTCTCAGAACAAACACTGCAGTCACAAACGTCCCCGTTTCACGCCATTCTTTGATACACAATTAATGACCGTTTGAAATAATGGCAGGCCACCAAAGTCTTTCATGAATCAGAAAGCAGAATCACCATTTCAAAGGTCTCAAACGGCCGCCGTCCACCGCCTTCACTAATTCATAACAGTTATACTCTGGAGGTAAGAACAAGCTCCTTCGGCCTCATTATAGACAACTTTTATCACGGGTCCACAGACATGTTTTAAACATGCTTGCTCTCGTCTGCTGTCACACTCCATCCTCGCTAGACCAGAAACACACTGAGATACCCAAAGTTTGCATCCACCAAGACGAGTGTGAAAAGTGCATGAATACGGCGAGTGGAGTACTGGATGACACGACAAGATTTAGTTAAAGACCCTAAACACAGCACAGTTCAACTACTTCCTATTAAACAGGACGCTGAAGCCAGTGTAAATTAATTCTTAGAATTAGCTTTTATTTTTATATAAATATATTCAATTACATTAAATAAATTAAATAATATATATTGAATAAATAAAATGTACAAAACTAAATAAAATAAAAAATAAAATAAGATAAGATATAAAAATATTAATCATTAAATTAATTGTATATATAATTTTAAGACATTAAAAAATCAACATGAAAAATAGTCATAAATAAAACAAAATGTTGTTACACACGTATATATATTTATATATATATATATATCTTATGACAAGTGATATGAAAATTTTATCATAATGAAACATTATCATTTAATAAAAAGATATAATTTAGCAGTTTTTGATGTAATTATATATATATATATATATATATATATATATATATATATAAAATGAAAATAGAAATTTTACATTTTCAGTATTTTTATACATTTTAAATTAATATTGAAATGAACATTTATTTAATTTAAATATTCAATATTCCATTAAAATGTTATTAAAATTACATTTATATATATATATATATATATATATATAATAAAAATATTATTTATATATAAACATATTTTTATAAAATAATTAATAATATAACAATAATTTTATACCATATTTGTTTTTGTAATTTTTATTAGTTTTTTTTTCTTATATTACTACATACTGTAGCATTAATAAATCAGTTTTTTAAATAATTTTATTTAAACTTATTAATTTTATCTAGCTGTCAAGACAACAGGTAAAATTTCAACAACCAAACACAGTTAATGAAGTCTTTTTGTGTTTTTCTTGTTTTCAGTATTTTTTATACACTTTAAATTAATATTGAAATGAAAATGTATCGCTTTTAAACATTCAGTATTTCATTATAATTTTACACAGCGTTTGCTTTTGTCATTTGTATTAGTTTTTAAAAAATATTACTATAAACCGTAGCATTCATTCATTTTTATCTCCATTTTAGTAATTGTATTACTAAATTAATTTATTATTTTAATATTAACTTTATTAATTGTTCCTTCAATTTAAACTCATTAATTTTAGTCATATTTTATAACATTTTAGCTTTTTTTTTGGTACTATTTTTAATAGTTTAAGTCTGAGTTGACAATGAAAGCAAACCTCAGAGTGATAAAAGCCTGTTCTGCTGCTGTGTTCGATCAGACACAGTCAGGATCTCAAACTCTCTTTCCCCGCAGCTCAAACGAAGCGTATGAATCATGTACGAGTGAAAATCATGCTCTATAAACGATGTCTTGTTGTCACTGTGTGGCCTATTTTTCCGCTCCTTTCTTCAACAAACCACGGACTTCTCTTTCCTTCACAATGGCAGGCCACCAAATTCCTTCATCAGTCTCCACAGAAAAAGGCTGAAATACACTCGAGGTATTTCCATTTCAAAGGTGGACCTCGGCGCGTGTCATTTTAACTAATTCATAACACTTATACTCCGGAGGAAGGAACAAGGTCTTTGGGCCTCATTATTCAGCGCTTTTATCGCTCTCCTAAAGACATGTTTTAAACATCGGCTCCTGATTAATCTCAGAGCAAACAGAGCTGGTCCAATCGGCCGTGATTACGTGTCGACTCGCTCGCTATTAACGAACGAGACTTTAGGATTCACATCAGGCCCTCACCTTTCACTCTCGGGGGCTTATCGGGGACGGACGGCTCCGCCTGAGACATATTTTATCTTTAAAATGCATATTTCATGGGCATATTCTCTTCCTCGGCTCCTTAAGCTCTCGGCGGGTGAGATAAATAACCCCAGAAAGACTCCAACATCATCTGCTTTACATTAACCCTTGTGTGCAACTGGTCATGTGACACAGAAGAACCAATGAGGTCGCATACAGTATATGCATGAATGAAGCTGTTTCGGGACAGGATCGTACCTCTGGACAGGGATGATGGGGAAGGTTTGTTGGGCAGCTCGCTGAAGCTGTTTCCATCCAGAGACGTCTTACAGTCCTTCTTGTCTGCGGCGCTGGGAACGCTGGCCTCCATTCTGATGTGATCTATGAGACAGATGAGATATCTGAAATATCCACGCAGGTGTGTTGGGTCAAGGGACAGCAAAGAAATAAAACCAACAAGAAAACATTATGGGAAATGAATGAACTCAAATATAAAATGAAATATAAAATAAACTATATAAAATAAAATTAAATGTATGTGAAAATATTAATTATTAATGTAAAATACAAAAATATATCAAAATATAAATTAAAATCTAAATTAAATGTATGTGAGAATAAATAAATGATTATTGTAATTATAAGATAAAAACAAAACAATACATACAATACAATATATATAAATAGTTAAATTAAATTAAAAACAATATAAATCAAATCAAAAAGACGGAAAAACAACAAAATATATAATAAAATAAAATAAATACTGAAACTGTATAACAAATAAAATATGACAATATTTCAATACTCAAAATGCTATGAAATATATAACATACGAACATATATAACATAAAATATTGAAACTAATAACAGGTAGGTGGTTGCCAGGGTGTTGCTATGCATTTGTTATGGTGTTCTAAACTGGTCGCTGATATTCTGATGTCTTTATATCACTGCAAGATAAACTTTAATACTTAGTGTTGATTTAAACTAACCTCTAACAAACTAACCAGTGTTCACTCGACCTGAAGTTTATGAAAGCAGTTTATGAAGCAGATTCGTTTAGTCACTCGACCGTCTCGTTTCTCGCCGTTTTTAAGGCGAGGTAAGCCGATTAGCGCAGGAACACACGAGTGAGTCTGGAAGGCATCTGTTTCCAACAGAGACGCTCCATACGCTCAGAAATCCCATTCCTGCTCTTATCAGCTCTTACACTTCATCTCAGCCTTGACTTCCCACCTTCAACACCTTATTTCATATCATTATACTAGTGCTCAGAAATGTCAGCATATTATTATGATTTCTGAAGGTCATGTGACACTGAAGACTGTAATGATGCTGAAAATACAGCTAAACATCACAGAAATACATTACACTTTAACACATATTCATAGAATGTAACAGATATTCTGAATTGTAATATTGAAAAAAAATTGTAAATTGTAAAAAAAAACATTTTAAAAACAATAATGCATATACCATGATGACCAGTGATGCTATTTTCACTTTTAAAAAATGGTTTATTTGGTTCCTTTTTATTTATATTTATGAATAATTCTATTAAATTAACTTTGCTTTATTTATTTACCCTAAGCTTAATAAACTGTAATTTTTTTTTATAATAATACTATGAAAATTAAATGATACATTATAGATTATTATTAGATTTTATAAAATAATTTTAATTTTATAACTTACATTTGCTGTTTAAAATAATGATTCAATTAACTTGTTTAGTAAACAATTTACAAACAACCATCTTGTAGGCTTATTTATTAAACCCAATGTTGATAAACAAGCACATTATAATACAAATTCTCTTTAATTAAAAAATAATAAAATAATGAATAATGTATTCATTTTAACTACCACCAATAACATGTATTATTTAAACAATTAAATTGCTATTAATTGAATATTAAATTAAACTTAATTGAATGTGACTAGTTATTCATATTTTATATTTACACACAATTAATTGCTTGGTATACTTTTTTTTTTAAACCAGCCCTTTAAATACTTTAATTTTTTTTTTTTTATGCAATGCAAAGTATAAAAATATCGAATATTTAATGTAAAGCAGAGGTTTAAAATATAAAATACTCCAACCTGTCGAAATAAGCCTCTAATCGAATCAGAATGATGAATTGATTGTTTGAGTTGCACTGTGTATTTTCACACTATTCATAGTCACAGTTTTATGTAATGATGTAAATATTTATCTAAGTCGCCCTGCGTGTGCCAGGATAACACGGGTTCAAAGGTCAAACACACAGATGGCCACATGAGCCAACGCCAGCATCACAAGACTCATATTATTCCTGCGTTCACAGCGAAAGCGCAGACACTTACAATTGACCTTTTGAACTCCAATAAGAATACATAATTACTACAAATACTGTATTATTTAACAATATTTAATTCTTATAATTCATATTATTAAATGAATCAAACATAATAATGATTAAATAATTATTATTTTATATATTAAAATATAAATTAATCATATTTCATATATACAATTGAAGATTAATAAACAAATATTATTTAAATTACTGAATTATAAAATATGAAATATAAGTTATATTATATTTAAATGTTATATGTATATAAATTACAATTGTAAAAAAATATATTACAATGGTTAAAATGTAGAAGTAATGTTATAGATAAATATAAGGTATATCATTTCACTCTGAATAAATATTACTAAAAACATTATTTAGATATTTAAAAGATTAATATTCAAAATATTATATAGAATTCAGATTAAATACTTATTTCATAATACATGTGAAATACATAATTACTACAAATAGCATATTATTTAAGGATATTTAATTATTATTATATAACAATGATTTTTAATTTAATTTTATTGAGAATAGGAACAAATAATAGAATAATGGCTATTCTAAATAAATTATATTTATATATAAATTAATAATTTATTTAACAAATACATTTTAATATTATATATCAATGATTTCACATATTTCCATTATACTCTATTTTAAATATATACTATGATTGATTTTAAAAATAAATAAAGTGAAAAAGAAAAGAAAAGACACATGGCTGATAAAAATGAAATGTTTAAACAGCATGAATATTAATATTTCACTAAAATATGCAGACTAATTCCTGGAAAATATGTGAAATTCTTTTACAATTATTACAGCGTTTCAAATTAGCCGCAGAAAGCAAAGATGTTCAATAAATAAAGATGTTTCTTAAAGAGACGGCACATGATCCAGAACAAATCTCATCAGACCACAAACTGACTTATATTCACTGAACACTTCTTCACTACAAGCCTTAACTGTTTCTGTATTTTTAGAAAAATATTCAGCATTATTGCTTTAAACACTGCTGGAAATTTACCACAAACCAATGATTCCACTAAACTACTCTAAACTAAACTAATCTAGAATAAAAGTCTGATTTAACAATTCATAAAATCTCAGTCTCTAGACTGAATTATATACAAAAACATATACACATATGTAATCTTTGGGTTCTTCTTTAGCTCTCTCACCAATGCACAGATCTGGCCAAGGTTACAAAAACATTTCTGCTGCACTTAAGGTTCCTAAGAGCACAGTGGCCTCCATAATCTTTAAATAAAAGACATTTGGGACGACCAGAACCCTTCCTAAACTCATGTTAATTAATGCGTTTATGACCTCGAGGTTAGATTATTGTAATGCTTTATTGGGTGGTTGTTCTGCACGCTTGATAAATAGACTA
>JAUMHI010000052.1:17201952-17236959 GCA_032359435.1 Enteromius unitaeniatus | reverse complement strand
GAGTGGCCTCTGTCTGTGTGACGTCACACCGACATGCATTTGAGAATGGCTTGATTTCAGAAGGGGCAACTTATTTTTATTACATTAAAAGAAAACTTCTGCTGGATCTTTATCATTGTAGGGTGGTTGTGTACACACACTCCCAACACACACTTCAGTCCAAACAGCTTGTAGAAGTACATGTGGAACCGGATGACCCCTTTAAAACTAAAATGCTGAGAGATAAGCAGATGTATGTGTGTCAGAAAATATCATATATAGTGTTAAAAAAATAAATGATACAGCTGATGATAAGCTATTCTATATTCTCTGTTTTTATTTTCATTTTATTTGCATTCTATGAAAACCTCTTGCTGGAACTATTATCAGTGAATAACTCACATTTTGGTGAGTTTCTTAAATACACAAATCAACATTAGCTGAAGTATGACTTTAGAAGTCTTAAGTTAGGGTGCATGAGTCTCATGTTTGGATTAACTGTTCCTTTAAATGGAAGATATACCTTAAACCTTCCTAAAAAAATAAAGGTGCTCTATTGGCATTGATTGAAAAAACATCAACAGAATCTTTCCATTGAACAAAAGGTTAAAATAGATAAAGAAATGTTCTATGGATGGTAAGACTGATGGTTCTATTGCATTTGCTACGAAAACACTCTCCGGAGCCTTTTTTTAAGAGCGTATTGTACATATTATATATTTCTCAGTGAACAAGGGTGCTTATCCTGGCGTTGTCATTTAAATTAGCCGCCCTCGGCCCCCTCTCTTGCTCTTTCTGTCTCTGAAGGGCCATCGTCGCTAATCAGCGTGCTTGATCTGAGGAGGTGGAGCAGCCAGCTGAATCTGTGACTGCTGGAGCAGAGACGATTAAGAGGCGTTCAGGGATTAGAGCGCTTCGCCCCTCGCCACTGCCTAATTCTGATTAACCAGAGACCTTCTGCCTTTAACCCCCCTGAACCACCCTCAACCCACCACAAAACATCATGCCCATCCAAAACACACGCACACCTGCAGATCGTGCAGTACTAATGAAACCTTAGTTTAAGCCTCCCTCTTCCCGCCATTTTTATTGGTAGGGTCCATATGGTGGTCATTAGTGGCACACTTTACCCACAGCCAGCATTTTATAATTCACTTCTAAGATTTAATCTAAGATTAATGTTGGTAATTGACCAACATTTTGGACCAGGATAAATTGATTGGATCAAAAAAAACCACACAATTAAAAATAGGGAGAAGGTCTTGTGATGAAATAAATATTTTTCTCTAAATCTTGTTGACCACAATTATTGGCACTCCTAGAATTTCATTCATTCATTCATATTCACAATTTTGAGCGCTCCAGGGTGATTATAAACATGAAATTATCCAGCCACAGAAATATATATAGGAGGGAAAACAAAGCCCAAAATCGTCAATAGTCAGACAGCCCCTTCCTCAGGAGGGTTTAAGAAAAAGTCTCTTCGCTCATCCAAAAACAATCTCCAGCATGTTCAGTTGTCAGACAGGACTGGAACTACAATTGGGACTGGCTTCTATGATCAGATGAAACAAAAAAAAAAAAATTAGCAGTGAACACGTGTGTTTGGAAGATGTGTTTGGAAAACACAGGGAGAAAAAGTACTTCATGTGTACAATGAAATATACTGCTGTGGGCCTGCTGGATGTCATGGGCATCTTGTTTAGACACATAGCATCATGGATTCTATCAAATACCAATAATAACCATGGTTTTTGCCATGTCTGTCCCAGTCCTCTGAGCTGAACCCTGAGTGAGGTGAACTAAAGAGGAGAACCAACATGGAGCTGGTAATCTAAAGGGTCTGGAGGGATGGATGAAAGAATGATCTCTTTTCTCTTTTCAGGTGTTCTCCAAACTCTTCAGGCATTACAGGAGAAAACTCAGAGCTGTTATCTTGGGAAAATGACGTAGCAATAATTGTGGCTAACATGTATTGGAGAAAAACATTTATTTCCGCATTTTCTCCCCATTTTCAATTGTTTTACTTTAATGGTTAGAGTTAGAGTTAGAGTTTTGTGAAAATTAAAGATCAAAAGGATAAACAATGCAGATTTATTTTCACAGTATTTCACTATTGAATAAAAAATACTGAAAAAAATATATAATCTTGTGAAATTTTATCACAATTTAAAATAAATTTCTATTATCATTACTCCAGTCATCAGTATCACATGATCCTTCAGAAATCGTTTTAATATCAGCCAGCACAAGATGCAGTTTTGAAGGTCATATTGATTCCATTGCTTTTAGTCCAAATGCATTATTGACATCCTCTAGCTTCATACGCACAGATCAGAGTTCACCAAACTTCATGCTCTATGCACATGTGAATTTAAGTGAATGTGGCCCAAAGTCTAGTGTGACCGCACCTTTAAGAGCAAGTGTGTTGTTTAAGGGTCACACGTCACTTCCATCCAAACGAAAGCTATACAGAGGATGCTGGATCGCTTCCCGCACTCGACGGCGCTTTAAATAGCTTCTAATTTTCTCTTTTCTTTTCATCTTTTCTCTTGTTATTGTGGTAATTTGAAGTTCACCTCCGCTGCTGCCCGAGGGCTGACAGTACCTCTGTGTGCCCTCCGTAATTATAGTCAGTCCTCCCAAAAAATGTGATCCCTGGACTTTTGTCCGTCAAGTGTCGTGACAGGGGAACAAAAGCACCTGCGATTTAACTGCAACAAAACTCCCTTTTGTCAAAGCCTGAAGGATTTCTTTTGCCTGTTGGAAACCAGGTCGCCCATTCGGATTCATCATAAATCATTCAATTCACGTCATTACTATACATTTTGAATGCCACAATTTTTTGTTCACTAGGGTGTTACGACCACGTGAAGATATAAAAGTAGTGGATCATTTCATATTGTCAATTTATCTTCACGTGATTGAATTGACGCCAAACTATGACAATGATCTGTTAGTACACATTGCTTACTTCAATGTATTTATAACATTAATTGCATTTCACATTGACGAATGCATAAATACTGCAACAAAACATTCAACATATCCATGAAGCAAAGCATGCAATGCAAAAGGCCTGCGAGGAGAACTCTATTATTTATAATTCAGCATTAATAGTCTTAAATTGTCCAAGCAGCAAAAGCCAAAAATGGTTGAAAATGTGCTCACCCTCAGGCCATCCAAGATGTAGATGAGTTTGTTTCTTTGTCAGCTTATTTGGAGAAATTTGTCATTCCATCACTTCCTTTTAACCTCGTTTTTAACTTCAAGTTGTTGCTTGCAGCTAAAATCCATAATCCAGAGTCCATAATCCATAATACTGCTTTCTGGTCTGAATCAGGAGAGAAATCTGCACAGATCAAGCGCAATTCACAAGCCTAAAACAGCTCTAAACTAACATGATTTTGATGTGAGAGACAGTAGATAGATTTTTTCGTTATAGGAAGCATTATTATGGATTAATATTTTAGAAAGTGTTTTCTGACAGAGGTTTTGGCCATGACTGTATGTATGTATGTGTGTGTGTGTATGTGTGAAATATATTTAAATAATTTATTTAAATAAAATATTTATATAAAATAAAATATAAAATAATATTTAAAATAAAATATTTTTAAGCCATTTATTTCTAAATACTATAATAATAATTATTATATAATACAAATAATGTTGATTATTAAGAAATTTGTTGTAATATTATGTTTTATTTAAAATATTGCTATTATCATAAATTAGAATATAAATAGCCTCATAGCTGTGAAATGTTTTTAATATAATACTAATCAAATCTATTACTTTATGGAGAAAATGAATGGGCTTTTACTTCTAGAACCTTGTTGGCCTCAAATAAATACATTTTTTACATACATAGTAAGAAAAAAAATCTCATTTAATTATTATGAATATTAAATGATTAATTACCGCATTTAAATTTTTAATAGCGATTAATCAATTGTTTTTTTTAACATATATATGTGTGCTGTGTATTTATTATATATATATATATATATATATATATATATATATATAGTATATACATGTATACACACACACACATGCATGTATATATTTTGCAAAAAGATGTTATATGTATGAAATATATTGATTTATGATATAAATTATATGTATATAAACATAAACATGTAAACATAAAAAAAAATATATATATATATATATATATATATGTATATACACACTGCGTGTCTGTATTTATATATACATAATAATTATACACAGAACATTATTATGCGATAGTTGTGATTAATAATTTGAAAGTGTTATTAATCAATACATTGATATTACATTAAGCAGTTTTAAAGTTAAAATTATTATATAATACAAAATAAATGAGATTTGTGCTTTCAGAACACTGTTGGTCTCTATATATCTCTGTCATGGGATTCATGATGTTCACTATTATACCAAACAACATCGATCTGTGGTCCTCTACTGCAAAAAACGAAAGCATTTAGTGAGTCACAACAGTTAATTGTTGGAGTGAGTCACTAAAAATCATTTGCATGTGTGGAAGTTTGTGTTCTGTGTCTTTCACACGTTGCTGGTGTGAACGCTGCCTTCAGTCGCCTGTTTTCTTTCCATTAAACACGCACATCAGAAAACATGATTTGCTTGGGAAAATATTTGGACACTTAAGTCATGCATAAAAAATTCTAAATGTCACTGCATTGGAAATATAATATATTCATATGTTTAGGGGAAAATAGGATTTTAAAAGCAAAATAGTAATGCTTTTATTTAGCAAGGATGCATTCAGTTGATCAATCAAATGTGTCAGTAAGGCATTTATAATGTTATAAAAGATTTCCATTTCAAATAAATGCTGTTCTTTTGAATTTTCTTCAAATCAGTATAAAAGGATGGTTTCTGAAGGATCATGTGAAACTGAAAATGCTGAAAATGGAGCTTTGATCACAGAAATAAATTATGTTTTAAATATTTTATATAATATTTCTCTCTCTCTCTTTATATATATAGAAAATTGTTATTAATAATCTGAATTATTCCGAATGTTTGACCACCAGTCTACAGTGGATTATAAGTGATAAATTGTTTAATGGGTCAAATCTGTGTAAACTCAACCAGGTCCCCAACCGAAATTATTTAATTTTATTAAATGAATCTTTATGGCATTATGTGCTAATGGTGACCATTCAAACACGGGGAAACAGCACTTTTCAAGTCTTTTCTCCAAGGTTTGCATGCCTGTAACTCAAGAGGTATTAAAGATTTCTTTACGCTCTTTTAAATATTGAATCTTAACAAATGTTACTTTTAGTATCTTCATTTTTAATGCCCTATAAGGTACGGTTGCAGATATATTGGAATGCCAATATGGCTTTAGGAGTAAACTGAAATGTAAAAACCAAATGTGGGTCCATCTGTAAAAATATGATACTTCTTTTCTTTAAAAGAGTAATGTCCAAAGAACAAATAATGTTGAAACTATAGAAGTGTCTCATTTACTTCTGTCATTAAACATACCTGTCTGAGTGGCATTTCAAAAGTTTGCATGCCTAAAACTCCAGAAGTATTCAAGATATCGCAATATGATTTTAGATTCTAGTTCTTAATAAACATTTCTTTTCGGATCTTCATTTTCAAGGCCCTGCATTGTTCGATCCCAGAGATATAATGACCACAATTAGGCTCCATGTTCAGAAAGACACTGCAAAACTCATCAAGCAATATTAGGGCTTTTGAGCACATTCTTGAGTAAATGTGTTTCACCAGCTTCAAGTTCATTCACAAAAGCCTTCACCCCCAGTGCATTAAATAATGCTCAGAGCCCCTCTCTGGCTAATCTCGCTCAATCAGGTCTTAAATCAGACCTCTCGAGTCCAGCTGTGGTCCAGCTCGTTTCTGACCAGTGTAACCCAACAGCTCCAGCGCACAAGACAAATTGGATCTGGTGCATCCCATATATCACTCCTCTGTGTGCGTGGGTGTGTGTGTGAGCGCTAACAGGAAATTGACTAAAGCTGCACCAACGTATCAGAGGAACATTCCCTTCACTCTTTCATCAAGGGTGCAAGTTCGCATCACGTTGGTTTTGATTAGGCCGAGGGATTGTGGAGGGATTCGGAGTCGTGCGGTCAGGGGGATGGAGAACTGACCAGCGCTCGACCTCCTGCCCCGCCAGTGCCCAAGCAACATCTAAATCTTTTTTTTCCCTGTCATGGTTATTAATAAAACGTCCCATGCCGTAACACACACGTTTCAGACATACGTGGAGAAACATGTCTCCCAGGAAAATACAGGGGGAAAAAAATCAATCTGACAGAAAATGTTTAGTTTCTTAAACTTCTTTTCTGTTGCTGCATGACTTAAAGGGTGAATGCCACAAAACCTGTCCTCTTTTATCATAAAATTCACATTTTTAGGTATTGTTTATTATTTATTATTATCATATTAAATAATTCCTCTAAAGAAATTCTTACTGTAACATACTTTTATAGGTGTTTTATTTTATTTACAATTTTAGCACAATTCACGATTCAAAGTGAATGTTTTAATAACATAATTTCGAGAGGATCGCTGAGCGAATTAATCACATACGGCTGGCAGCCATCATCTAATGATCCCTCGTTAATCCGCACCCAATCAAATAATTTCCCCTTCACTATAAATTCTCCCAGCTTTCATTCTCCCGCATCTCGCTTTCGTGCACCCCTCCTCCACCTTTTCCCACATAATTCACGCCTTTCCGGGGGGGCATACAGAGACGAACTCTTGCCCACGCTAGGGTTCAATCCATTAGAGTTCGGATTTGGCCGTTCTCCTGGCTCGCTCCCCAGACAGCACGCCAAATTTGCCTTATTATTTACTATGAGGAATGCGTGAACTCTTGAAAATAAATTTGTAAATAAAATTGTTGTTGTTCTAAATGTATTATTTTTTTATATTATTGTGCTGCAATGGTTTTGTTTATATTTGACTAACACAGTAGGAGTTACTCTGTCTGCCTTTGGCACCACTCTTCTTCTGTTATACACTTAAATGTGTCCCTCAGGGATCTATTCTCGGCCCATTATTGTTTAATCTCTACATGCTAACTTTGGGTTCTGTTTTAAATAGATATCTTTTCAACCTTATGCTGACAACACAAATCTATTTGCTTGCGAAGCGAGACGATAAGCTTGCCTTTAAGTCTAGACTGCTTAGACGAATTAAAACTTTGGGTTGCAAGTAATTCTTAATGAGAGTAAGACTGAAATTATTTTGTTTAAATCACCACAGCACTCATCATGTCGATCTCAATCCTCTGTTACCAAATAGCACCACCTGTGTTTGGAATCTGTGGATTTTGCTTGGTTAGATCTAGGGATTCAGATTCATGTTCCTAAAACTAGACTAAAAACAAGGGTGATTGCACATTTACAGTCATCAGTCCTACGTTATGGAATAGACTTCTGACCTACATTAGATCCGCCCAAACTTTTAAATCTGCTGAAAACTTTAAATATTAAAGTTATTTAAATATTAAAGTTTAAATATTTCCTGATTCTCATTGCCATTGCTATCTTGATTTTTTCCCCCTCTGTTTTTAATGCTCATAATTGTATTGGTTCTCTAGTGCTTAAATGTTTTGTTATTATTATCTGTCTGTTATATCGTAAAGCAGTTCTGGCGAACACCAATTGTTTTTGAATGTGCTATATAAATAAACTTGCATTGAATTGTATGTGTGTGTACTGATATATATATATACACACATAACAATTACAAAGCACTTATTATATCTAAGTAAGATGATTTTTATATATAGCCTAGTAGTTGTTCTTGTCTTTTTTACAACAGTGTGACAATAATGATAATTTGTGAAAGATTTAAAAAAAAAACCCTGACTACAGGGCATGATTAAAGCACAGACACAAAACATACACACAACACGTCACAAAATGACAATTTCTTTTGCCCAAAACCGCAATTAAAATGTCTATTATATACCGTATTCTTTTTAAAATACTACACTATTTGCTTAATTATTTGATCTGTAATAATCACTTTGGCTCTTATCTGTGTCTGTGTTCGTTAGTTGATAGCACTGGATATCCATATAGGTCATATCATGTGATTATTTCCACATATCTTCTCAGGAGCTGAGCGCCCTCTGGCGGTGCGTATGAATGAAGATGAACGTTAAACCCCATAGATCGGTGCAAACTAACAGATTGAATACATCATGATGATAAATAAAACAATATTTCTCTAAATGAGTGAACTCATGGACTAATAACCTATGGATTCGCTAAGCTCGGATGAACAGGTACGAGGCAGTTTATTATAATTTCCAGGTTAAATTCACTTGTTTGATTTAACCTGCCACACTCGGATGTTTGAATCAGATTATTCTGGGATCTATTCACTGACAGACTCACTCAATCAAATATAAGTTTTTTTTTTCAAGTAAAGTAAATGCATTACTTTTTAACTTACAGTAAATTATCCAAGTTAGTTTGTTTTCCCATTTATTGACTGGCCTATACCATCTCTCCTGTTGCCATGTTGAGAAAATCTGTATAAACTCAGAGGTGTTGTGTGCTATCTGTAAATACAATGCTTACTGTAGTTCTAGACTAAATATAAACATGCATTTACTCATCTCACTTGCACCAAAACAGATTCAGCGTTCCCCAAAATGACTAAAAACAGAAATGCAAACCTGCATAATGTAACATATTGATAATTGAAGGTACATTTTGCTCAGCCTATGGATTATTTGCTTTTACGTAGACCAAAAATATTTTTTTTTATTAAAAACATGCAAGCAAGCAAGCCCTGTGAGGGGAAGGCCCTATTATTTAAATGGATGCTTCTGGCTTCTAGGAAACCGTCTGATGAGAGAAATATATGTTGGTTTAATCATTAAGTGTATGTTGATGGAAATGAATTGAATGCTATCATTGTTTTTGGTGTTTTATGCATGTGATAATGACAGCTGGCATGTCTGATCCTCACAGTCAGCTCTCAAAGTGGGTTTAGAGGAGCTAAGAAATCTGATTAGCCTCTGAACAGAGACGCTCTGGCCTGATCGATGTGTATAGATCGGACCTGCTGGACCTGATCAGGAGATCATTTCAACTTGCTCTTACAGTGAAGTGTCAAGATGTTTCTGAAGAGAAACTAAATTATCACCAATGAGTCAATAGTCAAGTCATACAGTAGGAGAACTGATAGCAGTTCATGATAGAAGACTAATTTGAGCACAGTTTAAGACATTTCTGCTTAACTAAGACTTGTTTTTTTTCTGGGTCTTGATTTGCTCTCTTTTTCATGTCGTTGTTGCGATATTATTGCTATCCTAAAGAGATCTTATTGTGCAGATATTTTAAATGTTTTCACTGAGAAATTGTGGAAATAATTATAAAGAAATGGCAAGAAACACACAAGGAAATTTTTGAAATTTGATTTGATTAATTGCATCCAAAATCATTTACGTAATATATTTATTTATTGTGTGTGTGTGTGTGTGTGTGTGTGTATATAGGAGAACTGATTGCAATTCATGATAGAATTATTTTGAGATAATTTGAGCACGGTTTAAGAAATTTCTGCTTAACTAAGACTTGTTTTTTTTCCTATTTATATATATATATATATATATATATATATATGTACACACAAACTTGCATATATATATATTATGAAATTTTATATTATTACATTTTTATTATTACACAGTTTAGTTGAATTATAAATCTAGGTGGTTCTCTAGCCATTTAAATATTAGACCTGACCTCTCAGCATGAGAAACGTCTTTTATGCGAGGCCCAGACTGCAAACATGGAAAGAGCTGCTAAATCTTGAACACCCGACACTGTTCTCAGATGCCAAACGAACCTCCCATAAGCCCAAAGGCAACTCTGCGAAAATAAACATTGTGCTTTCCTCAAAAACTCCCTGCGTATCAGATATCACAATATGAAAGGCTGAGACTCTCTCAGCTCTATATGTCATGTTTTTTCTTTCTCTTTTTGGGACAGGATTAGCGGTAACCATAGAAGGGGGAGAGGCACATGGACGACTAACCGGCTTTTACAACTCTAATGGACGTGCAACGGCTTTGAAAGTGCAGTGTGCAGTAAACTTAACAGCCGAGTAAGGAAATGTAAAATATTTTATTGCCATTAACAGGGTTGCAGCATCAGTGGGGGTCTGCACCAGACCAGAGCGCTTTCAATGGCCTTTGAAATGTAGGAATTTGAGTTCAGACTCTAAATGAACATGAATTTGGAAACGTCTATGAATTTTGTTTGTCAGCTGAACCATTTCAACAAACCATATTAACTTCCTTTGAGATGTAATAAAAAAATTATATTGAACAACAGATTTGCATGTTTACTGTTCTCTGATGTCAGTTAATAATCACATGATAAATGTTTTTTTTTTTTTTTAATGATTTATTATTAATTTTACATTGTTATATATAGTTTTTATTATTTTTAACTAGTGGTTTTTTATCTTTTTTTTAAAAACTCATCTCTAAAGTAGGGTTGCAAAGGTGTGGAAAAGTTCCGGTACTTTCCATACATTCCCAAACTTTTCCACGTTTCCATAAAATCCTGGAATGTCTCTGAATTTTCAACCACCTTATATAAAATTTGTTTTTAAAATACTTATACAAGAAAGCAATACTTCTGTTCCTTTCAAAATATCACATTCAGTTCAATGGTTTACATGCTGTTGTCATTATTAGTGAAATTTACTTATTGACTGTTATTTTTCAGTCATGCAAAAACAAAACCACATGTTCTGTTTTTTTTCACTTAATTTCATATGGCCTTTTCATTTTTGGATATTGACATAGTAGGTATATTTGTAGCAATAGCCAAAAATACATTGTCTGAGTCAAAATTATGAATTTTTCTTTTATGCCAAAAATCATTGGGATTGTTACGAAGGGACTGAGGTTTGAGTTTGGATCCAAGTGCAAAACTTTATTTACAAGACGTAATCAAACTAGCAGGGTCAAACACCGGCAAACTGTACAATCCAGGCAAAGGCAAAAGAGAGTATCCGATAACAAAGTGAGGGTCAGGGCAGGCAGCAAACAATCAAAAAACTAGAACACAGTCCAAGGTCAAAAACATAGGAGCTAGAAACTAAGGGTAGGCTATACAATAATCAGCGTATGAGAGAGGGTGAGGGCTCTCAAGAACAAGAACAAGACTCATGAAATTTCCTACCGTTAGTATATCAAACCTTGTTTTGATTAGTAATATGCATTGCTAAAAACTTTAAAGATGATTTTTTCAATATTTTGATTTTTTTGCACACGCAGATAGATATTCAAGTACTTGTACTGTATCTCGGCCAAATATTGTCCTTTCCTAATAAACCATACATGAGTGGAAAGCTCATTTATTGTTTTACACTTAAAATGAATAAAATTATCGCAGAATCATTTATTTCACAAAATTGACACATAAGACTGGCTTTGTAGTTCAAGGTCAAGTTTTTATTATTATTATTATTATTACAAAAGGCTGTGCAAAAAAGAAAATCCCACTGTGAAAAAAAAAGTTGTAAAAAATTTCACCTGGTTTATGTACTGTTTCTTTGTCATTATTAGTGAGATTTACTAACAGATGGAGTTAAAACTGTTTAAAGTAAGTGCTTGTGCAATCGTAACACCAGCAGTGGAAAAAAAGCCCCATTTTTGGATGAACTACTCTTAAGTCTCCAAGACCCGAGCTGAATAGGACCGTTTCCCAGCTGCCCGGCGTTTGGACCGGACCAAAGCGGGTCGTAATACTCCGCCAATCTGCTAAATTGATGTCCTCTCAGGAGGAAAAAAATCTTGTCCTGGAGCGAACTACAAGGCGAAAGCAGGTATCTGGTGTCCTGACCTAAGCTCTGGAAACCCAGCTCCCCGCTGCCCACAACCACAGGGCCGGCCATTGTTTACCCTCCCTCCTCTCTCAATACAGCCACAGATACAGTTAAAAGCACCAGCCAGTTAGCGTGATTAAATTTCTCTGTATCAATCATTCCAACACAAAGTCTTCGATTGTGTGCCTCCAAGTCGCGCACAATGGACAATGCTCCTCACAGTTGAACTGTTCGCGGTAGAAAAGGTGTCTAGTGCGCTGTTTTTGTTACCTGCTCTCTAGCCTGTGAAAGCAATCTCACATCAAAGAAAAGCCATGCAGGTAACACAACGCTAGCATGATGGCATGTGTGTGTGTGTGCGTTCGTATGATGATGTGACGACCCCGTACGACTCACGACATCAAAACGAGCCGCCCCAAAGCCACAACAAGCCATTGAGATCTCGCGAATCTACACACTTCTGAGCGGGGAAAGAAGGCAGATAAAATGACATCCTAGCTCTCTACACGCCGGGGACAATCGGCGTTTACAGATCACAAAGATACAAGAGGGGGACATTTTCTTTTCTTCGCCGAGCACAAAAGGCTCCAGTGGTTATTTCAGAGCGCTCGCTTACACGGCTAATCTTGATGTGTGAAAGAAAGGGTCCGGAGCTGCGACCCGTGACCCGAGCCTGTACCGCTGGGGTTACGCCGTAACACTGAGAAACACACAGATGTGCCTAAAGCTCTGCTGCGCTGAGAAATCATGCGCTTAAAAGTTTGCATTGTCCTCCCGCACAGAAAAGAGACACCAACTCTGATCCAAAATCTAGTGAGCTCTAAAAAGAAGCAGTAGGTGTCATAATACAGAGTAATTATCTAATTAGGTACTTAGTAGTAGCCGTTTTGCATGAAATGAAATCATGTAACTAAGTTATGGAACAGTTTGTGAAAGTTTTAGCATCACACAACGGAAGAAAAGCTTGCAAAAATATCTTGTGTATGTGTATAAGTGGGACGGTTTTGTATTTTTTTAACATGTCCATGTTCTTATATTGTGCTCATGCAGAACTCTGCTGCTCTTGAGGGATACGGGTAAGGTTAGGGACAGGTTTGGAGGTGTGGGTGGGTTAAGGTGTAAAGGATGGGAAGCAGTGTAATTATAATATTATATTTTTGAAATATAAGTACAATGTAAAAACATGTATGTACGCAATAAGTGCATTGTACCAAATGATGTATGTACATAGTGGTAGTTAAGGCCTAATATAACATTTATGTTGTAGTATCAATAGATTGAAAAATTGACTGTGGATTTCTAGTTCCCAACATTCTGTGCATAAGGATTATAAATGTTGAAATGAATTGTTGTGTTTGTTAGTACTGGGAAAGACATGTTAGTGTAAAATACTCTTTTATTTGACATTTAAGTTTTTGTGGTTGTCCTGAAGTTTATCAGAAGTTAAATTTAGCATGTGCTAGTTCTTGATTATCTTCAGTAGGTCAGATTAATTGTTTTCAGTGCTACCACTCAATCATATATATATATATATATACATATAATATATATATTCTGTAAATCAACAAAATAAAGAAGAAGACAAAGAAACAAAATTGCAATTAAGTTAAACAGAAAACTTTTTACATTCATTTGGTGAAAAACAAACTTACTGTTTTCATGCTTAAACCCTTTTTCATCTTTGACCCATCCACACATATAACTTGCTCACAAGAGATTATACTTCTTTGATTTCAACAATGCATAAAGCAAGCTTTTAATTGATAACCTTGAGCACATGTTTAACCCTGAAACCGCCAGCAGGATGAATCCAGGGTGTAATTGTCGGAGGCAGATTGGCTTACATTGGGAAGATATATGAAAGGGTGTGGTGTGGATTGTAAATTACAGGTGTGTGACCCCGCGCCGCTCACGTCTCGCATGATTTATTGGGTTTGTCGGTCACTAGAAAGAGTTCAAATATGGGAGGTCTGAACTTCCTGTTATCTTTGCCCTCGGCTGACCTCTGGTGAAGAGAGCTCGTCTGCTGTGTTTCAAAAGCTAATGCATAACTCAAAGAGAGGTCAACCCTCGCGCTGCACAAAGAGCCTCGCGGACCTGTCCGAAAAAACCCTAGTAAATCAGATATGTGCAGGATATTTCGATGTCAGACGGCTCAGTCACGGACAGCTCAGACCGCATTGCAGCTAATACTAATATCTCACGCTCTTGATCTGGCATCATGAATTCCAAGAATCAATAAATGATTAGAAAGATTTTAATGGCTTAAACTTAGCAATTAATCTGATAAGAAGGGTTTATTTCCCCTGGTTTAGCTGTCTAAATTAATCTTCCTTGTGTTTTTGCACGCATCTGTTATGCTTGTTCAAGTTTGTGTGTGTGTGCGTATTGGCAGTTTAATGGTTTCATTACAAAGCAAGAAACATCATTTATGCATGAGATATTTGTGATGAATCATAGATAAAAGGTGTAATTGGATGCAAAAAATCACATGCATAATTATTTACTGTATGTAGTTTTTCAGGTGCATGTTTGTGTTTAATATCTTCTACTCATTCCATTTGTAATTGAGACACCTCATCATAGTTATAGTAGTATATTGATTTTTCCCCCTGTTTTCATTGTAATGTTGTCTCTTTTTAGTTTACTGTCTTTTTCATAATTTTGTTTTAATATGTCTGTATAGTTTTTTATTAACTGTATAGTATTTATTATTAATTTATAGTATTTATTTATTTTATTTAATTTTAGTACATCAGGTTTATCTTAATGAAGTTTATTTTTAATATTTTATATAATACATTTTATAATATAATATTATATTTCATATTTTATTTTATTTTATTTCAATCTGTTTTCATTGTAATTTAGTTTATAGCATTTTTAGTCATTTTCATAAGTTTTTTTCAAAAAATGTCTGCAGTTTTATTTATTTAAATTTGTTATAACATTTTTTCATATTTTATTTAGTTCTAAAAGATCATATTTATTAAAATATTAATTATTATATTACAAGTGCACATATGAACAGAGGTTAAAAGGTGAAGTTGAAGAAGCTGTTCATCACATGTTCAGATGGTTAGTGGGAGCAGGTTCTCTCACATAAATTACATGTACTGTAAACAAACGTAGGTTATGTAAACACTGACACTGGTGGGCACGAGAGAGGAAGGCACGGTGGGTTATTGGGGAGGGTCACAGGGTTAAGAAGCCGCTCGCGTCCTCCCTCATCATGAAGCTCAAACAAAAGCGTTTCAATCCCGCACCACATTTTTGGATGATTTGACAAATCAGCAAGCAGGGGGCAATCTGTTCACCTGTGTTAGACTCACTTTACCTTGTGTGGATCCCAACCTATGATGGGCTGACCAACTATAATATATACCAAAAAACAGATCAGAATCTATTATCAAGTCCAGGTACAAAGCATTTTTTACTTTTAAGTCATGGGTTTGACTTCCAGGGGGATGCAAGAGCTTATCAAATGTATACTTTAAATGCAATGCAAGTCACTTTGAATGAAAGTTTGTTAAAAGCATAAATGTAAATGAAGACAAGCAATGCATAGGTCATGGGTTTGATTCCGAGGACTGCATGAACCGAGATAAACTGTATAATGTAATGTACACTGTAAAAACAAATCTATAAAATTTATGGTGAAAAACGTCTAGGTTACGAATGTAACCCACGTTCCCTGGAGGAGCGAACGGAGATGTTACATATGGGATAGAGAGACCAATTGCCTTTGAGCTTTAAACAAATGGCCAATGAATATTGGCGTGCACTTGATTGCGCTCAGGTGCACTTCATCACTAAGTGAGTATAAAAGGGCACAAGTGCAGTGCACATGCAGGTTATCGCGGAAGAGCCGAGCCGGCGTCAGCGCGACCTCAGAGCCATGGCACGAAAGTGTAACGTCTCCGTTCCCTCCTTCAGGGAACGTGGGTTACATTTGTAACCTAGATGTTACCCTTTCAGTCTAATCACTTCATCATTACAAATGGGAACACCCATGGAACAGGCCACGACCCTTGAGGCCGCATTACGCGGAGATACTTTTTCAAGTTTGTCAGCAGTGTCTGCACGGAACCTTCCCAAACCCCTGGGGGGCCCACAGGGCTGCCAGTTGTACTGAAGCAGGTGGTTGGGGAGCGGAGCACATGACTAAAAACATAGTTTCTGCATGTGAAAATGAAGAAATGCAATATATCGATAAGATTATGGAAATAATTGAAGGGAAACACAGCCTTCTGGCTGACTGTGGAAAATTGAGATTTGTAGCCACACCTACTGGGCAAAGGAGAACTAGAGGTAGCACAGCCAGAGCTACTCCACTCTAGGTCCGACTGCGGGCAGGGAGAACTAAGGTTCAGCTATTACAGGGGAATGGGAGTGGCGCAGCAAGCCGACACCAGCTGGCCTCTCGCTCACCTGCTGCCTTCAGTGAAGACATGGGAGGACACAGCCTCTACGCGGAGGTCGTAGAACCTGGTGAAGGTGTTGGGTGTAGCCCAGCCCGCAGCCCTACAGATATCTGCTGGAGAGGCGCCATGAGCCAACGCATAGGACGAAGCGACACTCCTTGTTGAAGGCTCTCCCTGGTATAGATAGGTCAGGGAGATGGCTTGAACCACCCAATGAGTCAACCGGGGCAGAGCTTGCAGGATCACTACCGCAGAAGGGCGTGGTAGGAACCTTAGGCATGTAGCCGGGCCGGGGTCTCCATACCACATGAGAACCAGCCGGGCTGAACTCTAGGCTCTCTTCGTCGACAGAGAAGGCTTGTAGGTCCCCCACCCTCTTAATGGATGCCAGCGCAGTCAGAAGCGCTGTTTTCAGCGTCAGATACTTAATATCTGCTGACTGGAGGGGCTCGAAGGGAGCCTGCCGCAGGCCGTGTAAGCGGCGGCAAGGTCCCAAGAGGGTACGAGGTGTGGTCTCGGGGGATTAACCTGACGCGCACCTCTGAGGAACCGGACGATGAGTTGGTGCTTCCCGAGGGATGCACCCTCCACTGCGAGGGGGACAGCCTGCGCTGCAACTTCTTTTGCAGGAAATAAAGCACAACTGAGATCGTGCATCTCTGTGGGTCCTCTCCAGTCGAGGAACAGACCCCATCTCAGAGGCATTTGAGGCGGGCAGTCATTTCGACTGAGTTCAGGGATGCTTCACGGCACTACAGGTGTTCCTGGCTGGTCCCTGAGCTGAGCTCAACGACGGCCCGCTGGTGTAGCATCGTCCTTGACAGTGTCGCCGAATAAGCCGACCTGGGAGATGGGAGCATCGGGAAAGCGTGCTTTGTCAACGTCTGCCACATGCACCAGATTTAGCCAAAGAAGTCGCTCCTGGACCACAGCATGCTCGACCTGAGGGACCGCCACGTACCCCCTGGCTGCACCACCATCGAGAGCGGCGAGGGGAAAGGGGCCTGAGCACAGGCATGATGAATACGGGATTCGCCTTGACCTGGTCTGTTCCTCATGTACCTCATGGAAGAAAGGCACTGGAGGGGAAGGCGCGGTAAATGCAAGTGCACATCTTTAGAATTTTTTTTTTTTTAACTGACTGCATTGTAGTGCTGTTTTAATCCAAAATAAAAGTTATTGTTTACAGTTATGTGTTTACATATGTGTGTGTACTCTCTGTATATTTATTATGTATATAAATGCACAGTATATATTTAACACAAAATTACATTTATGTATTTGTATTCTTATATTTTATATTATGTATAAATATATTTGAAATATAAACATAAAATATTTTTCCTAAATATATACATGCATGTGTTTGTGAATATACGCAGTACAAACATTTATTATGTAAACAAAAACTTGATTTTGGATGCAATTAATTGCAATTAATAATTTAACAGCACTACTAGCACAGCCAAAAAGCCAAAACAAACAAACAAACACAACATTATAGTACTATGTGGTTATTTTTGCCAACATAATTGAAATATTGTTAAGGTTGTTTGGTTTTTCATATACCTTGCTTTTTTTTCTTATCAATGCTAGAAAATATGTATTGAAAAGTTTTGTGTCTTCAATAATAGAGATCAGTGGTCAGTAAAATTGCCACATGTTAAAACCTGGACCATTTTGCAGCCCTCTTAAGACCAATAACATGAACAACCATGTTTAACTAATTTTAATGTTTAAAGTTATATTAAAATCAAATGTAAAAAGTAGCTGAATTTGTGTTGGAACGTTAATGATTTGTCTTATCAGTTATATATTCAAATGTACCAAGGTTTCAATATTTTATTTTTTAATGCATACAGAAAAAAATTTATCTCTCCCCCTCCCTCTAAAAAGAGGCCGCTGCCGTCCCACCTGCAGAGAGCAATATCCTAAATCCATATTAGTGTGCTTCCCAAAGGCTTTGGCCAACAGATGGTTCCTCAAATCCCCCGGTTTCCTCCGAGATGGGACATGTGTGCATAAAAACACTCCGATTTCTTCTGCAGGAGGGATTGATGTTTTTACCCCAGAACTACCCAGGGGAAAATGGAAAAATTGCTCTTTTAGGGCTTAATGGAGCTGTCAGTTATAGCGTTAGATTTGAGATGTTTCTCCTAATATTTGAGGTAAAAATGATCAATAGTTGTCATACACCAAGAGATCAACTTATCCACAACTAGTTGTATGTTTCAGTCTTATTTTAATGCACATTTTGAAATATTGCATAAAAAATGTGGATGGAAAAACTAATATGTGCATAAATTCAAAAAAATTACAGCATTTATTGTATTTTGTCTGCTCGCTTTTAGGTGCAAGTGATTTATCATATAAACAATAATATTATAATGTTCAGTGGCTTTCCCTATTTTATTATATATATATAAGGTCAGTTTACCAGGAATGAAATTTATGTTTCATGAATGAATAGAATTTTTGTGAGAGGTTTATGAATCAGTAGATCAGTAAAGAAGATTTTTAGCTGAAACTGTGGTCCTTGGTGATTTATAAAATGCAAGCCAAAAAAGCATATCATGGAAGACAAAGATTGGCTCCTGATGATATATTGAGCTCTTATGAAGTGAAATCAGTCTGTGCAAGAAACATTACTCCCTACATTATTAAATTATTACATTATCACCAGGAATCCAGAGCCTGAGGCAAACAGTCTGGAGTGATGTCTATTCACAAACAATGACTCGTTTGAACCAAATCATTTTGATGAACTCTAACTCAGAACAAGCTAAAATAACTGATCTTATGATGAATGAACTGATTCAGCTTGAATGAAAGGACCAAAGGTCAGCATATGCTCATAAATGCCCACATTTATTACATCATTATTGCATGCTTTTTATAATATAATTATATGTATATATACATTATTGCATAATTATGTAACTGAACTGAATTGAAACATTTATTTGAAAAGAATCGTATGTCCCGGTTTGCTTGAGGCTACAGGTAATAATGCTGTAAATATCATTTTGACTGATCATTTCGTTTCATAAGACTACAATATTAGCAGGAGCCACATGGTATTCATTTTGTTTTGTGTTTTTTTGGCATTTTAGACAGCAACACAACTGAAGTGATCCACGATTGCAGTTTATGGAGGGTCAGATAGCTCTCTAATATCATCCAAAATATCTTCATTTGTGTTCAGAAGATGAATGAAGGTCTTCTGGATTTGGAACGACATGAGGATGAATATTTTCATTTTTGGGAGAACTAACCCTTTGATAGTCAACAATTGTTACCTATTCTAAAGTTTTACCGATAAGGTTCATTTTGAGTTTTCACTTGCACACTTTGGTATTTTGGCAAATCTGAGCAGTCTGAGATGTTGAGATCTGTTAATTCGATGCTATTTCCTTGTAACTGCTTGTGAAAAATACCAGTAGTTTATCAGTGCAAATTGTCTGCACACCAACCTTTTTCGGTGTAGAAGAATTAAAGATTTAAGTTAAAAACAGTTGCATCACAGGACCCTTTTTCTTGTTTGCTGGCACTTTGTGGAGTTTCTTGCGTCTCTCTGGTCAGTTGATGAACACAGTGAGCTTGTTTTTTGACTTTTTTCATCTCTCACTTTACTTTTTGTGAACTCTCGGGAGTCCCGGAGGTCTCTTGCACTTGCACTTGAGTTTGCGTCTGGAGCTCCTCGCGTCTCTCCTTTGTCTCCCTCCGAGCACACTTGAAACGTTCGCTCTCACGTACCAGTGCCATCAATCTACGGCTTCGACTCGTTGTTTGCAGATATCCGAAACCATCGTGTCCCTTGCACAAACTGGCAGCAGTCATTTCACAGGTCATCCGTCACAGCGGAGCCTGTTTTACTCGTTAGATCTGAGGCGGGGGACGTAGAGCTTTAAAGGATTTGCAGGGCCTGGTTTTGATGGAAAAGGGTATCGGTGCAATATCCTAGATGGAGATTGCGACAGCTTGGAGTTTTCTTTTGGGAGTCGTGCGCGTTCTCCTGACATCTGAATAGGAGAGTATGCAACTTGAAGTCTGACGGCTATTGTTTCATTAGTCAAGGGCTACAATATTGAGCTGGGACCAATTCCAACCTCAGACATTTTCCTTTTGTCTCCCATTATGATAATCTCAGATCTTGGCTCGGAGGACACTTGTCTGGGTCTGCTGAAATTCCCACTGGGCTCCGTGCAATTTCCCCACCGATACCTCCGCCATTCCCTCCCATACATTCCTGCTATTTTTTTTCTTTTTTATGGTTGAGGGCACATTTTTTGCCCATGGTAGGTTGCATTTGTCGAAGAGTCTACTGGGCCAAAAACAGCCTCTGAAATCATGCCAGTGAAGAAGAAATCCCGTCTGGATGACCTGTTGAACCACGCTTGTTTAGAGTTGAGTTGCAGGATAATAAATCTGCAGTCTACACTTAACCCTCTGGTGCTGCTTGAGTGGTAGGCAAAACTGACCAAATGTACTACACCTTAGCTTGATCATGTATTTTAGGGGATTTTATGGTGCTAATTTATATTTATGCAACAATAATGCTCCATTTATTGCCTGTTAATCACTTTTGGAGCACTGACAGGAAAATTAAATTTTCAGCTGTTGTAAAACTTAAATGCTTTATAGTACACGCTTAGGTTTAGTGTCCTGGCAGGTTATATCTGAAAACATGAAACAGTGAAACTAGAAAGTTAATTATTATGAAAAATGCACAAAGATACTGTTTTTAAATTTAATTTGAAATGTAAAATGGTAGAAAAAGCTGATTTTACTCCAACTGGTTGAAAATCTAAGCATTTTGAATTTGAGGTTGACATCTTACATTTCAACTAAATAAAAAACTACATTTAATTTAATTTAGTTACATTCTATTTAATTTTTAAAAAGCCAAAGACCAAGTTTCATACCAATTCAATAAAGTCAATTTTTAAAATAATTTTCTGTCAAAAAATGTAAAAAACAGCATTTTTTCTTTCATTGCATAGAGAAGATTTTTGGTTACTTGAAAAAACAACCAGAGAGCAGTTTTTAAAAGAACCATTTTTTTGTTTTTTTTGTGTGAGGAACATTTTAATTATTTATTTCAATTAACTTTTTTTTGTGCAATGGAAATATTCCATGTAAAAGGTTCCTCGTTAAAGAATATTCTTTTTTTGAGAGATGTCCACAGGTCTGTGTAGTTTAATCACATCCCAGATTGGCCTGGTTGCTCTCCGAGGGACGTTTTTAATGGCAAACTTGATGACTGGCTTTCCGCAGAGAGCTCTGCATTTTAATCAGCGCTGAATTGCGCGGTGGCGTTGACAGGCGTAATGGGACATGATTGAGTTCTTCAACAGGTTGTGTTGGGTCAAGGCATCTGTTGTGGCCCTCAAGCCAAACCCACTCAATGCCACCATTGTCCTCACCCAGCGGCCTTAAGACGCAAAAGTTGCCATTGTGTTGTTTCTAGGTCAGCTGATACACTTTGTATACAAGATTAGCCTCGGAAAATAATAATAATACGTGTATGGGCATTGTCTGTGCCAGTTCACTACGGTGGGTGTTAGTTCTGCATTGCTGCACTAATAATACACACTCTAAAGGCTCCTTCTTTGCTAATCACTGACTAATTAGCGAAGGAAGTCTGGCATGCATTCCTTAATACTTACTCATCATTCAGTTTTAGGATGATGTCATTGTGCTTCTATTTCTTTGGTATGAGTTTTGCTTCAGGACACAGATCTTACTTTGGACATGAGGTGGCGACCCAACACTACTAGATTGCTAGGTAAAAATGAGCTTAAAATCAAGCATACATGCATTTTTAAAATCAAAATAATAACATGATGATATGAACTGAGTAGTAAAATGATCATTTGGTAAAATGTAATCTGGCTGGTATTTTCTTTGAGCTTGTGTAGATTTGTTTTAGCTGAGTGATGTTTAATTGGACATAATATTTGCCATTTACAGTACAGTATATTAGATCAAAAGTTGATCCGCTGATGTCACATTTACTATGTTTATGGACCTAGATCGTTTCAGTTGTGTTGCTGTCTATGGAGGGTCAGATACCGTTTCTCTTTCAATTTCCAATTTATTATTAAATATTTCTTAACATTTTAGAATGGCAAAATGTTATTGAATTTATCTATTTATTGCTATTTTAAGTAATTAATTAAATTTGTTTTATTTGTTTTTTTATTTGATTTGATTTTTTGATTTTTTTATTATTTATGTATATATATTTGTTGTATTTTCTTGATTTTCATTCTTATTTTTGTATTTTTGTGTTTTGTATATAATATTTTTTCTTAATGCTGTATTATTTTACCATTTTATAGAATATATTTATATTTATGTATTTATTAATTTTTATTTGTGTTTGTTTGTTTGTTTGTTACCATATTAGAATATCTTTATTTTAATTAAGTGAATGAAGGTCTCAACAACATGAGGGTGAGTAATGAATGACAGAAAATTCATTTTGTGGCGAACAAACCCTTTAAAAACATGTAATTAGTGATTTAAATTGGCCATCTCAGTAAATGGAACAACACTGGATTCAGACGTGCCATAACCTCTGGATGTGGCCTGAAAAGGCATTTACAGGATTTGGAAAGCGTTTTTGTGTGTGTGTGTGTGTGTGTGTGTGATGGCACAGGTGTTCCTGATGGATAATTCCTCACACCTGTTTGACGCCACCCCAAACGGCCTTTAAGAAAACCTGTCAGCAGCATCAGCGTTTGAAGAAACCCTGTGATTGACTCTGCGATCCACACATACCAAGAAATGGCATTTTCTTTACGTCTTCGGTGGGCGAGCGTGGCACAGATGGCATTACGGTAAACACCCTGCCTCTAGACGATGTGTCATAATATTCCTAAAGCCTCGCTGCGGCTCAGGCAACATGTTGCACACCGCGGGGCGCTTATTTTTCCACCCCGTGACCTTTGAGAGAGCCTCTGAAAAACAACACGGCTCTCCTGGAAAAGCAGCGCTCACCACAAATAAGTGGTCGTAGGAGAACGGGAAGAGCTTTCAGTGCAGACGGGCTATAATGGGGTCTGGAGGACGGAGGTTTTTGGGCTTGTTGCTGGTTGAGCGCGCCGTGATTGAGCTCTGAGCTTGATACGAGCTCAGCGGGGGGCTGCAGGATGGCGTGTGTTTGTTGGGCAACTGAGCTCAGGATGACCTAAAGACCACACACACACACTCCCAGTGCGCTTGCTGGACACGCATCACTCCCAGTCTCCTTCTGTATTGGCGTGTTGTTCCTGCGATGAATGCTGGTTTTCTGTGTTTTCCAGCTCATTTGTGTGTCTTTGGTTCGGAGGAGTCATTAATGTGAATGATGCTCATTATGTTGTTGATGAGCATTCTGTGGTAGAACGTGAGCGAGCGAGTGAATGGATGTGTGTGTGTGGGAGCCATATGGTGTGTGTGTGTGTGTGTGTGTGTGTGTGTTGATAGGGGTTTTATCTGGTCAGTGTCCTCACATGGCTTTTTTAGGTGCTGTTTCACTAGCTGCTGGCTTTTTCTGTGTAAATTTAGCTAATGCCTTTAATTAATGGCCAGAAGTGTTTTGGATTTTGGCATTTTATTTATTTATTGAATATTTGAGACAACAGGATTATTGTAATAGTCTAAAGGAAAAACACAATGGTCAAGAATGACGTGAAAGTTATTTGACTTCAAGACATTAAATGAGAGCATACCGAAAAATAAAGTGATCTTCTGAATACTGAGAAATTGTACAGTATTTCTAAAAAGAAAAAAGAAATTGATGTGTCAGTTTCAATCCAGTTTTATTTTGCCTACTTAAATTCAAATGTATTGTTGTAATTTTATTTATATGTTAAATTATGTTATATGTATTCTTTATAATTAGACCTGCTCTTTTTACCATACATTTATCTTTTTTATGTATTTGCTTTTTTATTTTCATTATTAATTTTTACTTCATGAAAATACTGAAAAATTGTATTTCTAAAATGTATTTGTATGTATATTACTAGTATGTGTAAATAATAATAAATAACCAGTTCTGTCTTTCAGTTTCACTCCAATTCTACTCACTTAAATTACAATTTCAAATGTTTTGTTATTTACCATTTTAGAATGGCAAAATGTTTCTTAAAATGTATATTTATATATTATTATTTATTTTCTTGTTTATTTTATTTATTAAGTCAATATATATATATATATATATTACAATTTTATAGAATTTATATATATATATATATATATATATATATATTTATATATATATAAATTTTTGCTGCAAATTGTTTTTTATTTTATTATTTGAGCTTTGCTTTTTATTTTACCGTTTTAAAGTATATATTTGTATTTCTGTATTAAGTTCAGTGTATTTTATCTGTTTAAAATGTGTTATTTTATCATTTATTTATTCTTTCACCATTTTTAAATAACAGCAGACACTTGAGACCAAGCCATGTTGAATATAGCCACTTAGCCTATTGTTCCTTGATACTTAATTGATGATAAATACACATTTCATATGCATAATTCCATTTTCACATTCATTAAAAAGACCATTTGCATACAGTGCGTTTCTCAAATAAATAAGCGTGAATATGCAAAGAGCTTCCGTGAGCCCCGCTAATGGGAAAATCATTTCATCCGTAAATACATAAAGATTGAAGACAGATGCTGATACTCTTGATTGGGCTTTTGTTTTATCAGAACAATAAGCGTGGTGAATAGAGTGCTGCATCTGTGCGCTCGGCTCTCTCCGGCCGTGCCAAGAGCCCTGTTTCCACTTTCACACCGTCACCGCCGGCCTCCGCTGGTTTCTTGCCTGATAAATCGGCAGATAACAGGCATAGCCGGTGGCCATTGTTTGCCAGGGGTAAAGTGTTTAAAATGAATTTACCCGGTGAGTGCAGCGAATTCATTTCGCATTATGCTTGTCGCTGATGTACAAGGGGCCCGCTCCAAAAAATGGATCGGGTGGCATGCCAAGCTCTGTAATCAGGGTTCCTCGCAGGGCTCGCGGCCTATACAAAGAAGCACAGACAATCAGGTTTGTTAGCTATGCATGCCAATCTGTTACCCTGGTTAAGGGGCAACAGTCGGGGGGGACCCTGCCACCCAGGGCCAACAAGCACACAAATACAATTACCGTTCGCCCTCGCTGCATCAGCCTGACCGCTGGTGATCTTTATGGTCAAGAATCACACACTGTTGCATAAGAAGCTAACAAGTGACCGGTGAGGGCTGCACTTACAATAAAGCTTCTTTTTGGCATTGATGGTTCCTGTGGAAATGTTCTTTATAGTGGAAAAACAGCTCTTTTTTTAAACAATGTTATTTGTGAGCCTAGTGCACAAGACCAGTCTCAAGTCTCAAAATGTATATCAATAGCCAAAAATACATTGCATTGAGTCAAAATGTTATTTTTTTCTTTTAAACTAAAAAATATTAAGTAAAGATATTGTTCCAAGAAGATGTCCAAAATTCATTGTTGATTAGTTATATGCATTGCTAAGAACTTCATTTGGACAACTTTAAAGGTGATTTTCTCTTTTTTTGCACCAGTCAAATATCGTCTGATACTAACAAACCATACAACCATTCAATGCGAAAAATACATCAAAAATGTAAAAAACCCCAAAAACTACATAAATAAATAAATAAATAAGGATGCTTCAATGCTACTTTACAAAGTAAAGTTTTTCATATTTAGTTAGTGATTATTATCATATATTTGCTTAATTGATTGATGCCAGATATAAAGGTCATCATGTGCCAAACTTGCCCCAGATTTGGGCTCCAAACATTTAAGATGTATAAAAAAAAATGTTAAGATTAAAGAGATGCTGTTATCATGTGTTTCTCTGAAAACTGAAACTTAATTAGTCGAATCATAATTAGTCTTTCTGCAATATAATGTATCTCAAGAATACCTTAACGATACTAAAAGACCTGCAGTCACATGATAAGCACTTTAAATAAATGATAAACTGAAGGAAGAACAGCGATGATGACCTCAGATGTTAGTTTTGTACTCGTCTGTAAACTCTGGACATGCGTATACATCCATGTTTGTTTTCCCACCGCTCCCAAGCAGGTAATAAGACCTTGAATCTTTTTTTAAGCTAATTCGTCCTATATGTACACGCAGGACATTGTTCTAGCGGTAATTTGTTGACCCGGAGGTCCACAGGCTCCTGCTTTCACCAGCGAAAGAGCCCCTGATTTGTAAACCCTTTCATTGGCCGCTGGAGGAGTTGTACCGTGGTAAAGGCCGCTCATAATGGAGCGCTGTGTATGGGAGGGTCGTGGGAAAAGCATGGGCACGCCGTTATTGTGATATTTCAAGCAGGACTCGGGGCTGACCCTCCTAAAGACACATTGTGGTGACTGCCGTGCTAATGGGGACCGCGCTCGCTCCACAATAGATGCGTCTCCACGAGGAGGCCTCCCCCGCCGCAGGCCCGAGGGAAGGTCGCGCCAGGACAGGCTGGGTTTAATGCAGTTAGTAGGTGAATGGGTTTGTGCGCTCACTTAATGGATGAGCTGCATCGTTAGGAGCCTTATAGGGTCCGAGTCCGTATGTGAAAGCTGCTGTGGGTCAGTGTGTATCTAGCCAACAATATTTATTGCTCGTGTTTCGTGATAGAGATGTGTTCAAACCTCTAAACAATGCAGAAAAATTCAATTGAATAAAAAAATTTGATGTATTTATTCTCTTGATGTCTTTGAATTACATTTACATTTTATTCAATTAATTCATTCATCCATATAAATTTTTTATTTATTCATTTTTAAATTATATATTTTTTAAAAACTGTCTTATTGTAACAAATCACCACTTTGGGTTAAATTATCGTATTTAAAATTGTTTTGTTTAATTTAATTTATCCATTTACATTTTTTTTTTACAAATTTTTTTTATTAAAATGTGTAAATATATTGTATATATATTTTATATTTGTATATAAAATATATATATATATATATCTAAAAAAATATATTTTTGTTATTATTATTATCATTTGATTTTTATATACATGCATACATACAGTGGTGGCCAAAATGATTAAAATACTTTGAATTAAATTATAATTCTGCCAAATTAGATTTTTATTTAAGCCTTTAATTTTTAAATACTTAAGAAAAAACTTTCTAATATTTATAAAAAAAACATCTGTATATAACTATATATCTGTACTGTATATAAATTATATCTAAATATATCTAAACATATTATCTTCTAATCTAATTTATCAATAATGCATTCTGTTTGATTTATGTGTCTAAGGCTCTCTACAATCACTGTTACAGTCCACCACCAACGATTCTTGTGTAAATTCGAAACTGTGTGTTTTGTTGAGAAGCATGCTGTTACTGTATTAAGTAGATCTTTAGCACCTGCCAGATGATACAATGACCGTACAAACCTTCACACACACTTCAGAAATATAAAAACATAGCTGTGCAGTGTGAGCGAATGCTTATATGTAAGCTAAACATCTACGACGAGGTCTTTAAACATATGAAAGGTGCTGGACGTGGAACAGAGAGAAGGTCTGTCGTGATCCAGAGCATGAATGAGGAGGTGTTAATGTGCTGTCACGTGTGATAATGGCACAGCCCTGTTTGGGTAAAAGGCAGAAGCTAGGTCCGCGGCAGACATCATCCTGCATTGTCCCGTCCACTGACCTTTTGACCTCTTCTGTCACTTCCTTTGCTCTGGACTCTCTGGTTTCTCCATCGACACACCCGCCTCGCTTCGCAACACATTGTCCGTATCCAAATCTTTAGATCTCCTTGACAAATGCTAGAGTCCAGGAGTGATTGAGCAGAGGCCGACCAATGAAGGGCGTTTCTGCGCCTCAGGGTGGCCATATTTCTGTGCAAACCACATGTGTCACAGCGCTCTGTCTGTGCAGAAACCGCTTCGGGGCAGAACACATTCAAGGTCACTAACTGACGGATGAAACGTCTCCTTGCCCATTTTTCTGACCCTGAAGTCCTGCGACCTGCGTGTGATCATATGAAAGCACAGCAGTGGACTCACTTGAATTTTTTCACCCAAAAATGAAAAATCTGTCATTAGTTAGTATTTCTTTGTTCTGCCGAACACAAAGGAAAATATTTTGAAAAAAGTTAGCAGACTGTTTTGGTCACATAGTAGGAAAATTAGTACTATGCTCCAAAACAGCCTGGTTACAAACATTCTTCAAAATATCGTCTTTTGTGTTCAGCAGAACAAAGAAAATCAACCCAGGCTCAGTGGAAATACGTGTCTCTAGATACATTTCTGCAACCCTGTACTTATGTACCTTACGGCACGTTTTGCCATAGAGAGTGGCACTAAAACACACGTTTAATACGTGATTGTGGCATGTTTGTATTGGGTGGTACAGGTACGTAATGCAGTGTTTCTATAACGTTGCTTGAGGTACATTTGTTGCTGTTCAGAATTCAAATATCCAGTGAGTGTCACTAAAGATCGATGCTCTGTCATGTTGGCAACATCCCCTACACCAAACACAAACCTACCCGATATGTTAACAAATGCCAAAGTAATTAAAACAGCCGTGATAGTTTAACGTCCTTACACTGATTAGAGCTGTTTCATCAAAACTGTTTTACGCAGGACTCGAGTGCAGCGCCGCATCACATGAGCTTCAGAGTAAACCTACTGAACTAAACTCAAACATATGACGCTGCATATGTGACGGCAACGTTCAAAAGTATCAGTTTTCAAATCGTGCAGGATGTTAAAAATATTTTAAAGCTGTAAAAACATAACACTCTGCAACTAATTGTTTTTTTTTATTTAATCAGAAATGTACCTGTAAATCATACTTCTGTGAGAAAGGGACATTTTGTGGGCCTCTAGTGTCATTTTAACTGGAAACTGCAGTGGTTCGAATGAAGAGGTACGTTTCTTCAGTTTTGCAGAAATGTATGAAGAGACATGTATTTCCAATGAGCTGAATATTTAACTATTGGAAGTATTGTTTAGTCCATATTATTACTGTTCTTTATTAGTATTCATAGTCGTAATTTTATTTATAGTAACTTTTTAATTGTAATTGTATTTCAACTGTATTGTAATTTAAATCAATCTATCTGTTCTTTCTTTCTTCTTATATCAGTCATTATTTAGTTTTTGTGTTCAAATTATTATTTTATCGTTCTCTCATCCTATGAATAGTTTTATTTTTATCATTCTCTCTGTTTTTCTGTTCTGCTGTATTTTGCTCCCATTCTCGTTATATCCTTCCTTCATTCTCGTTTTATCATTCCCTTGTTCTTGTTGTCATTCTTTTATCCTAGTTTTATCATTTTCTCATTCTCAATTTGTTTAACATCCTCAGTTTACTGTTCTCTCAGTTTTGTTCCGTCGTTCTGTCATTCTCATTTGATCATTCTCTCATTTGGGTTTTATCTTTCCTTCATTCTTGGATTATCGTTTTCTTATTCTCCTTCTATCTATCATTCTCTCATTTTGGTTCTATTTTTTTCTTCATTCTCATTCTGTCATTCTCGTTCTCTCGTTCCTTCTTTCTTGTTTTATCGTTCTCTCATTTTTTTTTCTATCATTCCTTCATTCTCGTTTTATAGTTTCTTCATTCCCTCTTTCATTCTTGTTGTATAATTCTCTCTTTCTCGAACTATCCATTATTCTTCTTTTTACTTTCATCGTTCTTTTGTTCTCATTCTATATATTATATTATAAATTTCTCTTGTTCTTGCTTTATCATTTTATCGCCCTCTCGTCCTTTCATTCTCATCCCTAATTCTCTCTGTATTTATCTATACCTCTCTCTGTCATTTTCTCATTTGTGTATCAACCTATTGTTCTCAGTCTTGTACTTTTATTCTCACCTCTGTCATTCATTCTATCCACCATTCCCTCATTCTCCCTGTATCACTCTATCAATCATTCACTCATTCAGTCTAGCATTCGCATCTGTCTTTTAAAACTCTTCACATTTCCCTCCCAAAGCTTTATTACGAAGTTTTCCTCTGACATCTGTGCTTCAGACCGCTGTCAGTATCTCTGTAGCCAGATTTCCATGGGAAAACACAACAAATGACCTTGTGTTTTTAGATGCGTCTGCTGAAGATAAAGCTAAATCTACAAATATTAGACACCTGCAGTCTGAGAATCCCCAGACGTCATACCAAAGTAAGTCGCGGATTTGTGCTTATAACATAAAACAGGCTTTTAGCTTCAAGAGAACCAATGAGGAAACAAATCAAATGAGGTTTTTACACATTTTTAGACAAGAAAAAGTATTAAAGGAATATTTCAAAAGCCTTTTAGTTGTTTAATTAGTCATTTTTGGCCACTCTGTGATCCTTTACCCATCCTACAATCACCAGGGTCAGTATTTATGGAGAAAACTGTCTTGATTTGGTTTTGAATGTTAAGGTTCTGACCTTGGCTCAACTCTCCGCTGACGTCCCTTAATAAGCAGAGCCGCTGGAGTCTGACCCCGGAGGTCAAACATATGTCAAGGATAATTTGAGGTCAAATGAAGCTGACCTGATGTAATCTGCTTTGAAAAGCACCAAGCGTTTGCTGTGTTTAATGATGCTGATGAGTCCCAAGAACCGCTACCACTCAAAAGGGGTTTATTGGACCCTTAACGCTGCATAAACTCACTTGAAAGACTCTGCAAACACACCCTCCTTCGAGACAAGACGGGACAAATCCAGCTCATTAAGACAAGAACGCTGGACGCCAAGGACAAAACCCAGCGCTTCGGTCCTTTTCCGCATTTAGACAGGTAAGAAATCATTAGGTCTTAGGGCAAACATTCACCTTTTATGATGTCCAAGCACACCACCGAAGTGAATTTTGGGAAATACGTCGTGTTCACAGCTGTGTGTTAAATCTCTTTATGTCCCCCGTCTGTTCCCAGATCTGGACACTCGCGTCTATGGACTCAAACCAAGCCGTTGCACTTCTGGTCCAGGACTTTGAGTGACAGCTCGGCTTAGTATATCGTTCAGCCTTTATCTGAAGAGTCAGAGGTCAGAGGATTAGTGTCCCAGGTCAAGTATAGCACCTGTGTGTCAATGTAAACCGCACAAAGGGGTCAGTCTGCAAAAAGAGAGACTTTTCTAGGTGGAATGCACTAATGGTGAGGACAAGCTGGGAGATGAAGATTCTGTGTGTGTGTGTGTGTGTGTGTGTGTGTATGTTGTACATACAGCTTGCTCTGATTTCAGTTTTCAGGGATTTTTTGGTGTTTTGAAAAAAATACAAGTGCAAATGCTGGTAAACATCACAAGCAAAAAAAACTCCAAAATGCATTTTTCCCCCAGTGTAGGATAAAAAGGAGTAATTGATAAAATGTCCATTATTTTCATGTCATTTTTTCCTGACGAATTGTCATTAAAGGGATCATGTTGACCACATTGTCAAGCTCCAAAAGTTAGGTGAGTTGGAACACATTAAATCAAACATGAAAATAAAGCAAAAATATAGACATATTATGCAATATTTTCTTGATATTTTTATTTTCTTTCAATATTTTTAAGTACAAAAAGTACTTAAATAGTCTTTATTTTATATTTAAAATTTATTTCAATTAATTTAATCAGAGATCACCAAGAAAATACCCTTGAGACTGGCATGGCGCTAAAAAGTGATTTTTTTTTTATTTAATTTTTAAGTGTTAAGATGAAGGCATTCAGATGAATGTCATATTTACTCACCATGTCATATTGTTTTGCTTTATATGTTTTTGATGTTCCCTAATTTTGTACCATATTAAGTAATATTACAGCGAACAATATATATATATTTTTTTAACTAAACCATGTCCATGTCTAAAAGGCTACCTGGGATTATTATGAATAATTTTATTCATTTATTATGAATAAAATCATAATAATTGATTTTATTATGAACTAGTTTTTCTAGCAAGATCTGGCAACACTAATGGGTCAAAATGTACCCTGTGATTTCTTGAATCAAGACATATAAGTTTAAAATAACATTAACTATTCTTTTAAAGACTTTCTTTGACCTCCGGAAAGCTAGCATGAAGCTTGCGAGTCTGACTTGGGTTACTTTTGTGTACCTTAACTTAAAGAAACTTTCCCACCCTTTGTTTGGATGCTCACAATTAAGGTGGGCATAGAAAATGTCCAATGTACTCAGTGCCTTAACGCAAGCAGCCGTATCCATTCAGAGCTCTGAGAGGGTGTCTCTGAGGGGCGAGGGTTATCAGATACGGACAGTGGGGGAAAGTGAAAGCCTTTCTGTGTCTGTGTGAGCGAGGCACTCCGGAGGCTGAATGGATATGGCTTTTAAAGGCCTAGATTACAGTAAAGCTGGCCTACGTGTTCTTTTTATCGGTCTGTGTCTCCTCGATCGCTGGCATCTGTTCTCTCTCGCCCTGTGAGGCCTTCCCTGCTCGGGCTTGTCAGGTGCTCAATGGGCTTTGTCCCGGCTAGAATTTAAACAAGCGCCTCGACCCTCTTTGACTTTGCAGAGTAAAGTTAGGAGTTGTGGATAGTATGGAAACCCCCTTTAGAGAAGATTAGATTGTAATAAACGCTCTCAGGACAAAAAGGTAAGAAAGTTGTCACTGGGGTGATACTTTTTTAAAAGGTATGCCTTTGTGCCTTGTTTACCCCTAAAAGGTCCCTTAAAAGGTATATTTTATTACCTACACATATTAGAGGTCAGAAAAAGCGTTTACACACAAGTAATCGAGCTTCAAGAAAGTACAGACATACTGAAAACATACATACATAGGAATAACTCCATCCATGCATCCATCCATTCATCCATCCATCCATCCATCGTTCTGTCCATCCATTCTACTGTCCATCCATCCATCCATCCATCCATCCACCCATCGTTCTGTCCCTCCTTCCATCCATTGTTCTGTCCATCCATTCATCCATCCGTACATTCATCAATCCTTCTGTACACTCATCCATCCATCCATCGTTCTGTCCATTCATTCGTCCATCCATCCATGATTTCGTTTATCCATCCAACAATCCATCCGTACATCCATCATTCTGTCCATTCATCCATCCATCCATTGTCGTGTTTATTCATCCGTCAATGCATCCATCCATGGTTCCGTTCATCCATCCAACAATCCATCCATCTATTCATCTATTGTTCTATCATTCTATCATTTTATCTATCGTTCTATCTATCGTTCTATCATTCTATCATTTTATCTATCGTCCTATCTTTCTAATATCTAAATTATATTAATGTATCGAATTTCATTTAGTTTTAATTCTGCTTTCCTAATATTGAAATTCAAGAACTGAACTGAAATTCAGAATTCCACACACTCATTCATATCAAGTCTAAGATGGAGTCTGTCAGTACCTTGTAAAAGGATTTTTTGAGAAACGTCACAGATCTCCATGAAGACTGGCCAGATATAAATGAGCGATAATCCTTTCCTCTGGGAACGCTGCTTGTTGAGATCTGGAGGGTCAGTTAAACTTCTCCTCTGTAGGTGAGCGGCTGCAGGCTTTACGTCCTCTGCTGAAGCGAGGGCTTCTGGATCCGTAAGCAGCGCAGAGAAAAACGGGAGTTTGAAAAGAGAGAAAGAGTCTAAAGGGTGTTCTGTGAGTCGTAACCTTTGTTCTGCTGGCGAGGGGCTAATGTTCTCCAAGCTCTCCCATAACAATCAAAAGAGTAGCTGCCCTTTAAGAAACCGGGGCCTCCTTCTCCTTCTGCGTTTCTGTCTTTCCAGTCCACTCCTCTCTGAGAATAATGCCGGCCTTTGTAAATATCGCACCACATACAGAATCTTTACCAACCTATGAGGTTGTAATTGACTAGTAGTGGGGATCCCTCTGGAGACAGACGATTCCTGGAGGATGAATAAAATTACCAGTTAATTGATTCCTTTATTGATGTTTTTGTTAAGGGGGTGAAAGCAGAGGTGCAGCATGATGTCAACAGTTGTAGACTTCACTGAGGTCTGACTGGAGCTTTTCTACAATAAAGACCGCTTTTGAAATCCTGAGAGAGAGCTAATGTAGTTTGCCCTGAGAAACATCTAGCAACATCACCTGTTTAGTCTACAAAATAATAATAATAATTTCTGGTAACACTTTATTTTAAGGTGTCATAATACAAAGAAATTACCTAATTAGGTTCTTAGTAGTAGCTGTTGTACTTACATGAAATAAAATGTATTCATCATGTAACTAAGTTAGAAAACAGCTTGTAATTTGAGTTTGTAATTATGTAGATGTAACAGACAGCTACTTGTGACGTGGCCTAGAGTTTGCTATATGGACTAGTATCTGTAAATATTTAAATATAAATCCTGTACGTTCTGTGTGTCTCTGTCTGTAATAATGAATGAATGAATGGCATATATGCTACATACAAACCCAATTCCAAAAAACATTGTACAAATTGTGAATAAAAAAAGGAATGCAATCATTTACAAAAATCATAAACTTATTTTTTATTTACAATAGAATATAGATAACATCAAATGCTGAAAGTGAGGCATTTTGAAATATCAGGCCAAATATTGGCTCATTTTGGATATTACAGTTTTTCTCAGTCGATTTGGTGCATTTCTCAGATCAGAATTAAAATTCTCATAACAGTTAATGCATTTCTCAAAACTATTAGTGCAAACTGCAAAACCTAGTGGATAGCGTGCAAAAGCACATCACATGCTCAAAATTGATAATCCATTCCTCAAAAGCAAGTATTCATGTCAATGAAACTGTCAGTGCCATCAAAATG
>JAUMHI010000052.1:17187706-17198244 GCA_032359435.1 Enteromius unitaeniatus | reverse complement strand
ACCATCCAACCTGACAGAACTGGAGAGGATCTGCAAGGAGGAATGGCAGAGGATCCCCAAATCCAGGTGTGACAAACATGTTACAGCTTTCCCAAAAAGACTCATGGCTGTATTTGATCAAAAGAGTGTTTCTACTAAATACTGAGCAAAGGGTCTGAATACTTTGGATCATGTGATATTTCAGTTTCTCTTTTTTAATAAATCTGCAAAAATGTATATCTATATCTATATCTATATATATATATATATATATATATATAAAATATAAATAATAAGTTACATAAAATATTTATGTAACTTTTTTATTTTTAATTATTGATATTGGTCAAACTGTGTGCCGTTACAAGCAAGCACGGCCAACATGGATTTTTTAAAATGCATTTTTAATTGGAATTTTATTACTTGCTGTTTGGGTTATGGTTTTCCACAGTATATTTTGGTCTATCACTAATGCTTACGCTTGATATTTTCACATACTGCAGATAAAAGGCTTTATGTCTTTAAATGTAAACTGACACAAATTCAATAGTGCTAAGTGATAACCGAGTGATGTGATTCATCTGGACAGTGTGCAGGAGTGAAATCGATTGATTTCTTTAATCTTAGGATCAGAGGAACAATAACAAGAATCAATGCTCTAGTCACATCTGAGGAAAAGAGGTCCCTTTCAAGCTGCGTTTGCTCAGTTTAGTGTACCAAATCAATGGCAGGAGCCCATCAAAGACATTCTTCTGGGGCTTTAAAGGCTTTAGTGTGAAGGCAGATTCACCTGTGTTGATGCGGGATGCTTTCAGCCCTGTTTTGCCGTGTGTCATCACAGCATGTGAATGTTCAAATATGCTCCTGTCAACACTCGACCAACTGTGATGGAGTGTGTTTCCCAGAAATCTCACAAATATACCCTCTAGACCTAGATCTCAATCTCCTAAAAAGTGCTCAGACACCGCATTCAAATGAGCTGCAATTAACAGGAAAATTCAAAATGAACTGTAGATATCACTAAAACAAATACAGTTTTAAAGCAGCTTCACAATGATAAACGATTAACAGTTATTATATAACAGCAGTTAAGCAATTAACAGTGTTACTATTGTAAAATTCATCAAATATGGAACAAATTCAATCTGTGCTTTAAAGCAGCTCTATAGTAGTACACTTCAAAAGTTACAGAATACAGTCCAATTGATTCAATTAAGTTCAATAACTGTCAGTGTTGTAAAGTTAATCAGTTATGAAACAAATTAATTTCAGCTGACAATAACGTCATTATTCAAACTCACTTCAGGTGATTCAGTTCTTTTCAATAACAGTTTCAATGTTGCAAAGTTTGAAACCAATTCAATTCAGCCATAAGCAACTCTACAGAGGACAAGTATCATTATTCCCCACAATTCAGTTTAAGGTTAATTTAAGTCAGTTCAATGTTAGTTTAATTGCTTCTTAGTGTTGCAAATTTAATCAATTATGAATCTAATTCAACTGGGCTTCAGTATAAGCAGCTGTACAGCAGATCATTATTCAACTCATTTCAGTTTAGTGTTGATTCAGTTCAATAGCTGTCATTTTGGCAAAGTTCCTCAATTATTAAATTCAATTTAGCTTGATGTTTATTCAGTTCAGTAATTGTGTTGTAAAATGAATCAGTTATGAAAACATGCAATTTATTAGACAATAATGCCATTATTCAACTCACAGGTTCAGTGATGCAGTTCATACTTTGTCAATTTCATCACGTGTCATTCAACTCAATGTTGATTCAATTAAGATCAATAATAGTGTCAAAGTCATCAATTATGAAACAAATTCAATTCAGCAGACCAGTATGAATCATTTTCAGCTACAAGCAGCTCTACAGAAGACAACAGTGTTAATAGTCCGCTCAGTTTGGTTAAGTGGTGTTTTACAGTGTTGACTGCAAAATCAGTGTCATTGATCAGTTCAGTAAAAATTCAGTGTAGTCTAATCAGGAATATTACTGAATAGTAATTTTCTTTTAATTAAGAGCTTTAAAAGAGCAACCTTTGAGCAATAACATTTTCTCTCGGATCTGCTGCTGTAGACAGTCAGGAACTCTGTGTGTGTGTTCAGGCATTTGTGGTTTACGAGGACACAAATGTGTATAATGACATGTTCACTTCACATACACTTACACTTCCTGCGTCCCGTAAAACGAAAGGCTTAAAAAACATACTAAACAGTGTTTTATGAAATTTAGAGAAGCCTGTATTTTCCTGTAAGGGGTAGGTTTAGGTGTAGGATCAGTGTAGGACAATATCACATACAGTCTGTACAGTATAGAAACCATTATGCTTATGGAGAGTCCCCATAAACCACAAATGCAAGTATGTGTGTCTGTAGTGAGTGTGTGCGGTCCTGTTAGTGTATTGTAGGCGCTGATAGCCGTGTGTTTCTGTCGCCTCTCGCTTTGCTCTGCTGGCAGGCATGTCTAATGCTGAATGCACCTGATGTGTGTTTGTGTTTGTGTGTGAGCTGATGCAGATTGACTTGACGTGGCCGGAGCCCTGCAGCGAGACTCCGGGCCCCTGACCCCCGGCCCACGCTCCAGATTTGGGGGAACGGCAGCCGTAACTGGCACCATGGTGAGCGCTGTGTGAGGATCCTTAAGGGCCTGTCACATTGCCCTGGCACAGATCTCTGTCCTCGGCCCTCCTGCCCGTCTGTGTGCCCCTCGCTCCACACACACACACACACACTGATGACCTCGGCCTGCACTCCTGCATGGCACATCACCGCTCAGGAGCTCTGGCCAATCAACAAGCGCCAATGGTTTTGCATTTGTACATACACTGTGAAAAAAATTCTGTAGTTTTTACAAAAACAATTGAAAGAATAATGTTACCTCTAAAAACTACAATGAACATTAATTTTACATAAAAATTTTGGTTTTACAGTTTTTCTCTGTGTAATATAGGATGGGAATTTACTGTTAACCTTTTCCTGTAGTGTTTTTACAAGATTCTAGTTAAAATATATTTTTTTACAGTGTATACTACCATTTAAAAATACTTTTTTATGTTTCACTCGTTTTCCATGATAAATTGCTAAACGCATCAAGATAAGTCTTGTTTTGTGAAAAACTGGTGAAAAAACTAAAAAGTGAGTTTTTGCTTAAGATAAGTACAAATATTTCAGAAAAATAAAGAAAAAACATAATTAAATAAAAAAATTCTTAGCATCTTTGCAAATGATTTTTCATGTTTTGAGCATAAAATCATTTAAATATTGTTTTAAATTCAACTTTAATAATGTTTTTTCTAAAGTAAAATGATCTTGATTTAAGATAAATATTTCATATATAGCCTATATATATTAAGACTAGAAAGAAAAAGCTTCTGGCACTTTCTGAAAAAGCCTGTTTATCTGGGTAAATATTTAAATTTATCGAAGTTGTTTTAAATTTATCAAAAGAGACAGTAAAGTAAAAAATTATATTTAAAATACTTAAAACACTTAAAAAAAATTTCTTTCTAAATATCAGAATTTCCAAAAACAAATGCAATGCATCACAGTTTCCATAAAAATAAAACTGTTTAACATTAGAATAATTACTGAAGGATCATGTGACACTGAAGACTGGAGTAAGCATGCTGAAAATTCTGCACTGCATCACTGGGATACATTAAATTTTAATATACATTCACATAGAAAATTGAATAATACACACCTTCATGTTTTTCAGTTTTTACCGTATTTTTGATCAAATGCGGCAAACAAAAATCTTATCAACCCAAAACTTTTAAATGGCAATGTGTAGACATTTAAAACAGTGTACAAAATGCATACAGCAAAAATAGTTTGATAACATGCTTTATAAACTTACCCAAATATTGTTTATTTCTTAAAAGCCATGAAACAGTTTTTTTGTGCATTTGTTTGATATTAAGGATGGTTTCGTCTAATTTTGGTGCGGTGTTGGGATGCCACGTAATGTGCATTGAAAAAGAAAAACCAGTTAAAAACAACTTCTTATTTTGTCGTTGTTCATTAATTGAATTAGATTCATCAGTGTTGAACAGGAATGATGTGCTGTAGATTCACACATTATTATTGGGGTTTTTTTGGCTTCACCTCCTCCTTTACAAACGTTCCTCTTCCCTGTCAGTGAATGATATTGATTTTAGCCCACGGCTCTCTCCTGACCCGATACGCTACATTTAAAAAAGCTCTTTAATCCAGAAGATATCAAGTGCGTATTAAAAACCCTAAAAGTCCCTGTGTGTTATCAGACACATAATAATTCCTCGTCATGTGTATGATCGCACAGGACGGCCTCGAATGTCCTCACACACCAGAGCCTTTCCAAGAAACACAGTCTGACTGTGAAATGAACCAAACATGTTGAGGATTACAACGAGACGGTGTGTTTTTGGGGAGGTGGGGTGGTGAAGGCTTGGTTTTGAAGTTCTGCTGGTCTCCTGAGCCTCGGGTCTCTAATAACCCAAATTGAGTTGACTTGGTCGGCAGGGGCGAGCCGTCCCCCCAAGGCGCCGAGGTAAAAGATTTAAGGAGTTCAATGAAGTCAAGCATAACCCGTGAACACAAACCTAATGCCTTTCTGCTCGCATGATCCACAATACACGTAACCAATGAGCTTGAAATCAATTTATAGAGCAGTGTTTCCAAACTGTGTCATTTTTGTGTGTGCCGTTGACGTCTGCACTGAAGAATTATAATGTAATTTCCTTCTGGAAATTAAGAATATCTTTACCAATGGCACATCTGCACCTTACCTTATCTGCACCTCAGGGCACGCAGCATTTATTTATTACCACAGTTACTTTCTTCAAATGCATCTATATTTATGTGTAAATATGTATACAATTTAGTTTTTACATATACCCTTACAGTGCAATACCCCGGTTTTATATATAAATTTTAAGATACTTATATAAAGTACTTATAATAGTATATAATTATAGTACTTATTTCTTATGTCTTATTTGTATGTTTTAGCACAGTTGGGGAGTACTTTTCAGCCAGAAAAAACATTTCACTGTATGTTGTACCAGCTATAACTGTGACAAATGAATCTTGAATCTTGAATGTTGTGCGAATATGAGCAAGCTTGTCTTTTAATCAAGTATTAAACTAATAATACCAGCTGTCAATTGCATAAACTTCTTTATAGTCTTACAATTTAGTCATCTTTTATTTTTCTTTAAGACCAGTCAAAATTATGTTAGTTACAATAAAAATTGGATTATTCTGGATCTGAAAAAGTGAGAATGCTTGTTGAGATTTGCATAGTATTGAACTATTCTATGACTTTCGGTAAACAGTTTGACGACCAAAACTTTTAAGAATATCTTCTTTTGTGTTCAACAAAAAAATGAGAAAGAGTGAGTAAATATGAATAAAATGTGCATTTTGGGTGAACTATCCCTTTAAATGCGAGAATTTCAGATTTTTACTTTAAAATTGTCATTGTAATTTTTTCTTTGCAATTATTTGTGAAATCTAGCCATTTCTGAGTGAAAATAGTTTTACCATAGTTAATGTCGGTGTATTTTTGAATTTATGTTAACTTGGTTAGGCATGTCTATATGTCTGGCAATATCACAATTCATATTTCCGTAAGTTATAAGCAATGACCACAAATCAGGCCAGCTATTGCTGATATAAAAATCAGGATTACAAAATAGTGCATCATGTCATGTTAGAAAGCTGTGTAGAGCTTTTGAAAGCAGTCTGATGGGTTTTGTACTGATTACCTCTTGACTAATTGCTGGTTGGTCAGACTAGTTGTTAATATTCTGTAGTGTTTGAGGATATTGTGCACTTGGCAAAATCAGGTTAGCGTAACTGACCAGTCTGATCTGGTTTGATGGTTTTAATGGCTTTGGAGCCGGTTGGAAATAGTGATGTCAGGTTCATGAATTAATCATTAGTTTTAGTGAACTAGTAAACAGGCTGAACCGTCTGAAACCGTTAATGGCTCAATCAGTACATAACTCACTTTTAGACACCTGACAGTCAATCCGACTCAGAATGAGCCAATTAATGAGTTTGTATGAGTTAAAATGAGTTGGTGTTCATGCAGAACTAAAGAAACGGTTCAGACCGAAATTTCTGAGGAGACTAGTTTATTAATTGTAAACATATATGCTTTAGACACGTAAAACATTTTGGGTGCTTTATTAATATAATTAAGCATACAGTATGTTACACCATTCCGTGTGTTACAGCCACGCCAGGCTTCACCCTCACCTCCACACAACGTTCACAGTCACCAGAATACTAAATACAGTCACATGTCATCATCACCTGGATCCACTTCCCTCACTCATCAACCACAGCACTCTCTGTCCGAGCTCGTTCTCATATCCTTGAAACGCTATTTACCTGATTGACTTACCTCAGTGTTCTCCCAGTCTCCTTCTCAGGCTCCTTGGATCCCTCCAAGGAGGATCCCATGGTGTGTGGTCATGGTCTCTCCCCTCTATCAAAGACATCAAGATGAATCCTTCACCCTAGACTGTTAACTCATCTATATTCTAATAACTTACCTGTGCATGGAAGTCATCATCATCTGTTAACTCCTCTGCTGTCTATTAATAAAGACCGTGTTACCTTCAGTGTTGTAGTCTGCTTCTTAAACACCGTGATTACAGAAGAATCGTTTATTTGAATCAGTTCATTAAATATCCGAAAAGAACCAGTTCTCTGAAAAATAATACATTTGGGTAACACTTTATTTTACGGTTACTCCTATTAGCTGCTTATTAGCATGAATATTACTAGAATATTAACCATTTATTAGTAATTAAGCACATATCAATGCTTTATTCTCTATTGCCTTATTCTACATCCCTAATCCTACCCAATACCTAAACTTAACAACTACTGCACTATTAATAAGCAGCAAATTAAGACTTTATTGAGGGAAAAGTCATAGTTAATAGTTAACAAGTGTTACTTATTCTAAAGTCTTACCTTGATTTGAATCGGACAGAGAGATGAGCTCAACTGAGATTAAACCAGTTTAGGCTATTTTAAATAGATAACTCAAGAACAGCTGAAACTGGTTTTGGACCACTTCTTTAGCTAGTAATGGTGGGAGACCCGCTGACCAACCTAAACCCTTAGCTAGAGATGAGCTCAACTGAGATTAAAACAGTTTAGGCTAAGCTGTTTTTTTATAATACCTCAGGAACAGCTTAAACTGGTTTTAGCTGGTTTTGCACCACCCCTTTAGTTCGTAATGCTGGGAGACCAGCTGACCAACCAGCTAAGACCAATCAACCAGTGTAAGAATTTCTGGTTTAGGCCCTTTATTTCTTACATTTGCAGTCAGATATTTTGAAATCAATCAATAGATAGAAATTGAAGCTACCCGTGCTAGTTATCGTTGCGCCGCTGCCCGTGAGTGCATGGACCATTACCTTGTCAATATTGATTGATATCTTGATTAACTGCGGGGGCGGGAGGGAAACCAGGTGCTGAGTGGAGAGCCGGGCTGGACGCTGGGTGCCGTGAACTTCACGGCGTATTATTGACGGCGAAGGAACCCGGTCGAAGCATTGAGCCATTGTTTAACTTGGCACGGCGCGTAGCTCCCTGGGGTTCGGCCCATAAAAGGCTTTCTGTTACTAGCTGGAGTGCTTATTGTAGAAAAATTGTCCCTCTGAAAAATTAGCATGGAGCAATGAAGAATGCGTGATGTTGGGCAAATGACAGCTGCTTGGCTGAAACAATAGAGGCAAAATGGCTTTTCCTTCAGTGCGCTTCTCATGGAAATGAAGCCCCCTTCTGCTTTGAGAGGCGACAAACACGTTCACACACCGCAACCGGTCCCATTCCAAACCAGTTATTCCCATACCCGCTGTTTCACCATAATGAGAGTCGTGAGGGAAACTTTGTTAACAGTGTTCTCATTGTACAAAGATTGAGATATCGAGGCCGTTTCTTGGGATCTGGACTGCAATGTTTAGCTTATCAGCAGTAAAATTACATTTATTTACTTATATATGTAAACCTTTAGTACTTAAATATTGCTTTTAAAATGAAAATTATATATAGTGGTTGCATTTATTTGTAGACTTATAATTGACACATGAATATTTATAGCAATGGCCAACATTGTATTTTAGATTTTTCTTGTTTATGCCAAAAACCATTAAGATATCAAGTAAAGATCATGTTCCATAAAGATATTTTGTATTATATTTTAGCTACCATAAAGTGAGAAGGCTGGGGTTAATGGGTCTGTAAGAGATTCATATGTGTTTTCTAGGAGCGAGGGACTCTCTCAGATAAGTGTGTGTGAGTTTGTGCTTAATATGCTAATGTATGCTCTCAGCTAATTTGGCGTTGAGGCCTGAAAACACAAAATGAGCATCATGTTGATTGCAGACAGATCGAGTTTCAGCGGTTCAGCAGACGAATCACGTGACTCTAGCCAGCTACTACAGTGTTAAAAATGTGCTGCTGTTATTGCAAGGGTTTGATTCTGACATTAGTGTATTCAATTAAAAATGCTCTGATTTGATTAACTTCAGACAGTCTGAGCCGGATCTGAAGTCACTTGTGAAACAATCGCTGAAGATCCAGAGCGAGCAAAGTAGAAGTTCAAATTTCATTCGTGTTTTGATCACTTCATCAGTTAATCAGAGTTTTCTGCTTTCTTTAAGCTCCCAGCATGTGCAAAAACTGGAATAATATTTATTTACTTGTTTATTTTGCATTTATTGACAACTTAGAAAAATCATTTTTACACTGTAGTTTGTTTAATGTTAATCTATTTTCTGCCTTTCCTGCATAACATGTAAATCAACTCTCTCAAAATTATCATTTATGTGTTTTTTCACTTTTTTACTCCTCCAACACATGCAAAAATTTAAATAGCATTTTTTTTAATAAAGCATGCTGCAATGCAGCTTTAAGGAAGTGTATGAGTTTTCATCACTTTTCTACTTTTGCTGCACTGAAGACATCAATAACAGCACATTTTTACATGCTGCCGAATATCTGCAGTATGTGAAATATTCTGTATATTTGTAAACCATGAGCGCGTGCGTTTCAACAAACAGCCTCAAGAGCCCTATATTTGGTAGAAGAGCCCTGGTTTAGGGTGTTTTTAAGTTCGGGCACGCCAGATTAAGGAATGCATTTACATTTGTTTAATTAAGTCAGTCTAAGTGCATCCTCCGAAGCCTGATAAACTAATACCAGATGTCTCCGACAACAAATATGTAAGCAATTGAGCGCAGTTTTTAGTAGCTGCGCAGATAATGATGGCGATTACCTCGAATTTGTTAGTCATGTAGGCTTTCACAGATGGCATTGTGTTGGTTTAAGGCTAAACATTTGAAGACCTTCCATTCATCACCTTCATGGCTTCCCTTTAGCGCCTTTCTCCGGCTAAACAAGAGCTCGTTCTGTTCCAGCAAACACTCCAAACACATCTTCCTGGTTTTCTTTAAGGCGCCCATTCATCTGTGTTGGGGGGGGAATATGCATGCGTGTATGTGATCTGTATGATTACCATCACAATATGCCTTTGCCGGGGATGTTCGTCCGAGGGCGAATGAGATGGGCACTTTTTTGAAGCTCTTTAAGAGTTGGAGCTGGCGCTGTGTGCCTTCTCCTCATTGTTCAAGACTCTCGGCTCGGCTCGCTTGGTATTCCTGTCACAGACGGGCCTAAACTTTGGCCTGAGAGATGTGCTTCAGGAATCCAGTCCAATTCACTCACCAGTCAGCTTTCCAACTCAATTTCTTTCTCTCTCTGCCTTTGTCTTTGCTAATTCTCTCTCTTTCTCACTTCTCCCGTTTGTCCCGTTTCATGCTGCTCACTTGTTTGTTAAAACTGGGAAAAAAAAACTATTTTTCACTGCTAGTAAAGTGCACAATTAATTCAAAGAAAATACAAGACTGAATTAAACATGAAGGAGAAAGACTGGAATAGTATTTTCTTTGAAAACGTGCTCTAATAAAATTTAGTTAAAGCTATAAAAAAAATCAAATGCAAAATATGTGACATGACTGTTTTTTGCTTGACTGGACGGTTTTGTAATCAATATTTTATTATTATTATTATTCAACAAATATTTTGATTATAGTGAAAACTATTGCTAAATCAAAAGCATCTTCTTTCAAGTAAAGATACTGAATTAGTGATCACAAATTTGTTTTAGTTTTATTTAGACATTAGAAAAAGTTTCTATAATTTTTTTGATGTTTGATTATTGACTTTTTTATGTTTGGAATTTTTTAATTTCAGTTAAAATTGTAGTAATTTTGAATTTGTCTTTTTTTGTATGCGTTTTATTTTTCTTTAGTTTCAGTTAAATAAGGAAAAAAATTTGTCTGTTGGTTTATATTTATTTCTTTTTTTGGTTTTAATTTTATTAATTATTTTATTAACTATCTAGGTTAAAATTGTAATAAAAATTAAATAATAAGTCTTCAAGTTTCAAAATAATAAGTTTCATTTTCCTATTGTAACGTAAGAGACTGGACAAGGTGAGTAAAATTCAACAAAGGTATTTATTCAGGTGGAAACTTCAACAAAGGTGA
>JAUMHI010000052.1:17169497-17183146 GCA_032359435.1 Enteromius unitaeniatus | reverse complement strand
TCTCCTTCTTTGACACTTGCTTCTGGTGGTGTTGAAGGAAAGGAACAAGGAGAAAAAGATGTTGAAGGAATTGTTTCAAAAACATTGAAAATGGTGAATAATGGCTGTATTTGTAGTCACTGTACTGTATGTAGCTAAATGAAAAGCATTTATGATAAATAATTACTGGAATAAATTGTGACAACTAGCCCCAATAGTTTTTTCAATAGCCAGAGAAATAGGCTGTGTTTTTTGTAATCTTTTATAGCTGTTGACACAACTCAAGGTTCCATAATGTCATAAAGAAAACGTCTCAAACGTTCTGTTTCCAGGCTCCTCTGACGAAGACCCAGGAAATGTTTTTATTTGAATCAGATCTTCTTATAGCAGGTACAGAACAAGCTCACAAAAACACTTCCTTAGAAATAAAATCTGACATATTGTTATGCAGTCTGTCTGTTTTTAGTTTCATTTTCCTGGCATGCCCTTATTTGGAGTTTCCTGCTGCCTATGTTATTATGTATCCAGCTGTGTTCCCAGGTGTCTTGAGTTCTCCCCTGGTTATTTCTTGTATTTAATGTCTGTGTTTCCTAAGTTCCAGTGTCGGTTCTCGAACGTTTCTTCCTATGTCTCATGTTACTTTGTGTTACTCTCCGCAGTTTGAATGTTATGTTCCTTTATTATTTTTTATTATTGAGTTTATTATTATTAAAAGACTGTTTGTGATATCCCAAGTCTTGGATAATATGCTAAATAAACAGCTTACGATCTTTGCATGTCTGGTTTAATAATATGAAATAAAATAACAATTGTTTCTTCAGACTGATAAAGGAGCTGCTGTACAGAAGAGGTGGTTTGTGTTTGCTTTACTGACACTTTACTTTATTGTTTTGTCAGTTGGTTATATATTTTTTTGGTCAGACCCTGTTGAGTGATTGATGGTTCTTCACTTGTCATTTGCTGCTCAAACATGCTATAAATAGTCTATTACTCATGTTTATTTCCTACAAATGCACGAGAAGGTGTTATTTTGATGTCTATAGATATTTTAAGGCTGAATTTCCTGTGTGAATTACTTTGAATCTCTTGTCTTGAAGAAACATTCACTTCCACATCTAAGATACATTCCAGACATTTTCAAGGCAAACACCAAACTGAAATAAAAGTGCAGACTAAGGATGCTCAGATCAAAGGTTGTGTCTCTATGATTAAATTAAATGTAGTTACCAAAAAAGGGCTTGAAAAAACAAGTGACCAGATCGGTAGAACCAATTACAGTCAAGAAGACTAGACTGATATTGATTTTTACTCAACTACAAGGAAAAAGTGTACAAGATCTGTCTTTCTGTTCAGGGAGTCTCTCTTGGTTGTTGTGACCAGTGGGCTCCCAGCCGTGAATAAACTTTCATTCCTGTAAAGAGCAACTATGCTGCACAGCTGAAGAACAGGAAGACTCTATGCTCAAAAGACCCATGTGTGACTGAGGTGGTGATAGTAGCTTCTTGACGGGACGCCGTCACCATACTGTAATAACAACTTTAGGTGGTAAAGTCAGATTAGCGCTGAAAATGTCCATGGCACTACCCATTTGAGGAGGAAACAATGTTATATTATAATGAAAGTATATGTGTGAAGTACACTTTTCTGTAAACTGAGCCAAAAACATTTTTCTGTAACATTTGGGTGATTGGGACAGCGAATATTGTTATTGATTTAGACTAGTTAATATATTTATTTTAAAAGTTAATAATTGTATATTTTTATATATATTTTTTGCAGATATGTGTTTTTCATCATTAAAACTACCTGTTAATTTCGGTTCAAATTTATTATAACCAATTTTTTTCAAACTAATTACATTGAACACATTTTATTCTCTCCCCCAAATTTTATTGAACATTTAATTCTCACTTTCAATTTTGAATGAACACATTTAACCCCAACTAAACCCAAAATCCCTTTTTCTGCCCCCTTGAAGTCTTAAAGTCCAAAAGCATTTAGATCCAAACTTCATTAAAAACATTTTAAACTGATTCAAAACCTTGGCTGAACGGTCAAACATATTTAACTGAAGAGGATAAAGTTATTACTGCTGCGAACAAACTACACAGCTGTACCTCCTTCATCAAATGCAATTCTAAAAATAGAAATGATATTAACACTATTTATTTTGCTATATATTAGCTATAATAATTTCATGATCTCATTGTGAAAACCAACTGAAGCTGATATAATTTTCCTCACCTCATGTGGTGAAGGGTCAACTTCCTGAATGCTGTTTGCCCCGTCCATCTACTTATCAGGTGAGAAAATAAGCTTGTTATATTGTCCAATAACATCCCAATCACTCTTAATTCACCCTATGGAGACTGTTGAAGATGCTTGTTGGGCTTTTGGGAAATGCAGTCCTTGTTGATGAGATCACTGAATCAAGGATGAACTATACCTTTCACTAAAATTATGACCTTTATGTTGTTCTCTTTTTAGAGCTGCTTTACAGCTGAATTCATTTGTGTTTGTAGAGAACAAACAAATTACTTAGAACTAGTCTTCAGTCTTCTTGAAGAATGCTAAGTAACTACTAATACGCTCCTATAACTATAACTGTTCAGAATGTGTAGTTTTATTCGTTTATTTTCAAATAAAATTCTTATTGTAATGGTTCAAAACTGTGTTCAATAATTTGTATATATTGTATATATATCTGTATATATCTTCGTATTATATTTATATTATTACCAACCTAGCCTAATTGGAAATAAATGTCTCAAAAGTGAAAAAAACATTACTTATCCAAAAGAATCACAGGCGTTTCCAGTTGAAATGAACACTAGAGGCAGTAAAACTCTCACAACTTTTATTTCCTTTCACATAAAAGTATGATTTACAGGTATATTTTTGATTAATAGAGTCTAATTTTCACACAGTTAGTTGCAGAAGGTTATGTTGTCACAACTTATGTTGTCACAACTTAAAAAATAAAAATTAGTTTCTACCAAATTCTGAATTGTATCTGGTCGCTATTGAAAAGTCAGTTTTTCGATTTGCTCAAAATGCGATATCCACTGGTTATTCTGTCACGTTTTCTCCCTTTTTTCCCAAACCGCGACTTGTAATAAACAGAGCTGTAGATCAATGACAGCTATGCAATATCATATTCATAATCATAGAAGTGTTTAGTGCCATTAATGTTTTTGTTATATAGCACTAGTGAACTAAATAAGTGTAACATGGCAAAGATGAATGCATTTTATAATTTTTCTGATCTCAAGTGATGTTATTTATGTTTTTGTTTATGATTTTTTGTTGTCGTTGTTGTTGTAATTAATTTAAAGCATTAACTTTAAATTATTAGGGGTGTAGGCTAATGTATTTATTGCATTTTTACTCAAATTATGATTTATAGTGTTTTGGAACCAAACTCTTCACATGTTTATATTTAAAATATAAACTTTATAACTTTATAACTTTATAAAATATAAAATTTATAATTTTATTTTAGCTGCTTGTGATTGGCTTTGGTTCATTATGTGACTTTCTCATTATCACCTGCATTTGGTGCTTATCAGTGTATTTCAAAGATACTAAACTTTAATAGGTTGGTATATTAGCATTATATCATTTAATACATTTACGGTATTTAACTGTAAATTAATTACGTTGATTTCCGACAAACACAGCTGCCAGTTTTTAACCTTAAATTTAGCATCTTTTTTACAGATTTGTTTCTATAGGCTACATGCTCTATTTTCTTAGTGATGTTTTACAAAAGCTTTGTTATTTCAAGTATCTGCTCTGATTAATTTTGATCATTAGTTTTCTTTTTGACAAACTGAAAAGTTGAATTTTCCCTGATCATCGTGAAAATGTCTTTCTCGTCAGAGATTAAATGTAAAGTTGTTAGGCAGCTCATGTAGTCACATGCAAGGCAAATGAAAGTGTTGATATGTAGACACACCCCTGCTGTCCTGTTTTCATCAGAAACACACTTTAAGGTTAAAGGTCGATGCGTGTCCTCGTTATAAACTTTATTTCATCCCACAGTCAAATAAAAAAAAAAGTATTGTGTTGATTTGACTTCAAGGAGTGCAGTAAAACAAGATAAGACTCTCATTAAATCATTCATAAATGTGTTGCACATTAATTCATAATCCTCTCCAACCACGAAATGTTTCTTTTCCTGAAATAACATTATACGCTCTACAATTTATAGTAAAAGAATTTTGTTTTATTTTGATTTCTAATTTAAAATATTGCTATAAAGAAACATCGTATAGTTTCATAACTGCTACAGTAGATGTAAAATGCACAGATAACCTCACAGTTCACACCAAGGAATAAAATATAAATCATAAATTTTTGGGGCCTTGAAAATAGGCCACTTGTCACTGAGTTACAATTCATTTGAAGCAGAATAAAACATCTGTTCATTAAAATACACCAAAGAAATAAAGTAAGAGGACAGTGGCTGTCGTGATGAGAGCGAGGCCGAGGCACAGAGCGATGTTGTTCAGGATCAACGCTGATCTAGAGCTATTCAAAGCAAGCTCTCGTTGTCCAGCCACATTAGCATCTTGAGTCTGTGAAAACATGAATGTCAGGCAAATTAAAGTGATTTCGATAAAAAAAAAACCTATAACCTCATATCCAGTAGCTTCCAAAAGAGGTCATGATTACATGTTGAAGTTGTCAGTTTTAATATTTACCAAATGCCTTTTTTTCCCTTTTATACTAAGAATTCTGCGTTTTTATGTAATAGTTTGCTTTTTTAGTCTCCAAATGTGCTTCCAAAGTTCAAAGCTAATTAAAACCTTAATTATGCTGTAATCACTGATGTAAATGTGATAAGTCATGCACTGTAAAAACAAAACATAAAACAAATTAAAAAGCTGTCTCTTGTGTCGTACCTTTTCACATTTGTAAAGGGTTGAATTTTGTTGCCTTAAAGGTAGGCTACATATTAGTGCTAGTACTATCAAACAATTAACCATGAAAAATCTCATTCTATATATTCTCATGCTATATGTGTGTACACACACATTAAACACACATATATTGTGTAAATATATCCAGATACGATTAATCGTTTGACGTCTGTACCTTTTTTTCTGGGAGTGTCTGATAAAATATCAGTGAAATCATTTACAGGAACTTTAAGTTTAGTTTTCATCTCTGGGCCATTTTATGAAACATTCAGTGAAGTAAATACATTACATTTCTTTCAACTTTCAATAAAATCATAAAAAAGTAAAAATCCCACACACTTTGTGTCTACGCGCACACACATCCAAGTGAACTTTAAGGGGGCTCACTTCAGAAAAAAACTTGATTTCCCTCTTAAAGGGTTAGTTCACCTCAAAATGAAAATTCTGTCATTAATTACTCACCCTCACATCATTCCAAACCCATAAGACCTTCGTTCATCTTCTGAACACAAATGAAGATATTTTGGATGATATCAGAGAGCAAAGAAAACCAAAATAACTTCATATACTTAACCATTCTTCCACTTTGACTTATGTCTTCCACCATTTTAGCGGGTATCACTACATATGGGTATACTTTCCTCTAGACGTAAACACCCACAGATGCATAAATTATGTTATTTTTGTTTTATTTATTTTGCATAAAAAAGAATTGTCATAGTGAAGTTGAGCCACTGATTAGGGTTGGGCGATGACAACCAATTTGGCATTGTACGATGTCTAATGTGAAACATCGCGATGGACGATGGTTGGGTTTTAGGATGGGTGTTTAGTTATAACAACTTTAGTTGTTTAGTATTAATGGCAACAGACAGGCTTAAGGTCGTTACCGGCAGACAAGAGTGGTGGAGGCAGAGCACGAGAACGGTCAGAGTCCAGGCGTGGGTCGGTACACAGTAAATACAATCCAGATATACACGGGGACACGGGGACACGGGGACACGGGGACACGGGGACACGGGGACACGGGGACACGGGGACACGGGGTGGCAAGATGACAGTGCAATGGACCGTGGAAGACAAAGAAACAGACTGGTATATATACAGGTGGTGCTGATTGAATCATTGAACTTAATTCAGTACAGCTGTGAAGGAGAGGTGCATTCTGGGGAATGGAGTCCAGGTATAAAAACAGACATAAACACACAACACAGTTCATGGAGGGCTGGAGTGCCATTCAAAGTCTTGCTGGCACATCTATCTGATCATTACACTAACCCTTTAAAGTTCATTTTTTGGATATTATATTTTTTCTGAAAATACATTTCTGGATGGACTGACAGTTCATTTTCCTATTTCTCAGGTGTGCGGCTAATCCCAAACAGATGTTCCCATTTCTAAAAATATTGTAATTCTTTAGTGCTAAGACTCTTCAATCAAAATATGATGGTAAATGCATGATTAATTCAATATGAAGAAGAATACTTACAGAGCATGAGCAAGCAACAGCGGCGCTGCCCAGAGGTAAAAAGCAGCAGAGCATGGTAAAGATGGAGTAGCACATGTAATCCGGCACTGGAACAGCGGGAGCCATGGGGGTCACGAACACAGCGGGCTGAACCGACACCCCAGTATGACCTAGCTGTGCTCTTTGGGGATATACAGCCATCCCTGGTAATGGCTGCTGGACATACGGGCTCTGGTTTGGATATCCGGAAGAGATGAGATTGGCCCTTGGAACCTGGTATCCTGCTGCGTTGGGATATGGTGGAGGCACAGACTGACCCATAGTCTTGACTAATTGATTCTGTTCATCCTGAGGTCCAGTGAATGCTGGGTTTATTCTTCCAACTATTTGCCCTTGATTGTACATTTCTCCTGTGAGTGATTTAAATGATTGTGATGGTTTTTGTCTTTCGTTTCTCGCTCGACTGAGATGCTCCTTGCTAGATGCTGGTTAATCTGCAGTCTCATTAAACCTTGTCCTCTGATGGTGATGTGTAGATTAATAGCCCTTCAGTGGGAGGTGGTTTGGAGCTTGTAGGAGAGGTTCAGTGTTGACTGAACAGTGTAGATAAGGCTTCAGCTTATCTGTAAAATTACTGTTTCTCAGGAAGTCCATATAGTAAACATGAACCTTTAAGAGAAACGTGTTGTTGATGTCAAAGATGATGTGTCCAATCATCAGAACTTTGTCCCACATTTACCTGTCATTAGTGGAAACTTATTCAATTTGACAAATGTAGGTTGTATGACACCCTCAAGAACAAAACCATCCAAAAACGAGAACTTAAATGAAACTTTCATTATTAAACATATTTATCAAAGTGTATGAAATATTTTAAGTCTCAAAGTGAAATATTGAAGTATTTAATGCATGGCAGGTTAGATAAGCAATGACTGCACTCAGGCATGAGTTGAAGTGTTTAGAGAAGTTTGTGAATACTGTAAATTACCATCAAATTAGTTTAAGTGTAAATCCTTTATTTTTAAAGGGGGTGATCAGAAGCAAAATACACTTTCACATGTTGTTTGAACTGAACTGTGTGTTGCCAGTGTGTGTACATAACCACCCTTAAATGATAAAAATCCACCTCATGTTTTTTTTATATATTGATAAATCATGACCCCTTTCTAAAATCAAGCCATTTTCAGATTCTTGGTTGTATGAGTCCCACAGACCCAAGCCCCTCCCAAAATTGTTAATTCACACTAGTGTTTTACCTTAGCTCCGCCCTGAGTTTTACTTTTACTTTTGTTTCTGAAGAGAATGTGTCACTGATTTAAATAAATCACTTAGAGGAGAAGTGAGTAGGCTAAGCTTTCAAATGAATTTTCCAAACTGCCTTTCCTAATACTGTGCTAGTTATCAAGTTTCACAATGAATGCAGCTAAAAGTCTCTCAGAGAACTGCCAGTCAACTTACAGAAGAGAGGGGCGGCGTCAGCAGAGATCATTAGCATTTAAAGGGAAATACACCATAATGGTAAGCTGTAAACAGAGCTGTTTTGGACAGATAAAAGGGTGTTGTTTTGCACTAGTACAGAAAAATTGTAACCAAAAGTGTCTTGAAAATGGACATCTTTAACATGCTCTTGTGGATAGGCTATAAATCAAAACATGTTCCAGAAAGGGGAAACAATTGCGAAGGAACAAACAATAATAGATAATCGTAATAAATTGCCTGTAAACAATTTGTGTTTTTGTTACATAACCAAGTTCCCTATGCACTCAAATAATTTTAATTGGTAATTATCCATGAGGTCTTTTTTATTTGTTTTGTTTTCCACAACTTATAACATTTAAAGCAATAAGCAAACACCATATTAGTTTGTATTAATATTAGTATATTAATATTACACTTATGATACTGCATTTCCATTCTGCAATATCATATTATCTAACTTATTTTGTGCACTGTCTGTGAGTTGCAGTCCGATCTCAAATACCATCTTTCCAACATGACTTAAATGCACCATAAAGCAAATAAGCATTATAATAAGAAACACAATAATATAAGCAGCATAAGGAGTTGTTTTGTACAGCTTAAATTAACTGTACACAAAGCTGGCTTCACACATTAAACTTACAAATGCCTGCTTTTTTGTTAAAATTGAAGTGGATAGATCACTTTGGCTGATGACTCCAAATCTAGGTTAAATCCAAGGTTCAAAGTTTAAACCTTAATTATGCTCTAATCGCTGGTGTACATCTGATAATCGAGCCGTCTGATGACACATCTATGACATCATTCATTTACAGGAACTGTAGAGTCTCGGTTTCCAAAAAAGAAAGTCCAGATTTCTGGCATTCAGTAGTTATCAGATTTTATTTTATACAAATATCACAACACATTAACATGCTCATAAAAATATTTTAGAACTCATGTTATATAGTCATTTTATAAAAAACAAAGAAAAAGGAGTAATTTACAAATACATTTATATACTATTTAAAAAATTACATTATATATATAAGGTGGGCCATTTATATTAATGTAGCCCAGGAACTGGATTTCCTGAAGATGGAAAGAACACTTCTCTGCTTTGAGGTATAAGAAATGTTCTCGTAATCGTTGAAGGACCTTAGTTACATGGATTCTGTGGGTAACAATATCTGGTGAGTACACAAGGATGTTGTCAATATAGATTATAATGAATTGGTTTAACATATCCCTGAACACTTCATTCATGAAGTTTAGAAAAATGGCTGGAGAGGTGGCCAGGCCATACGGCATAACCCGATATTCGTAGTGACCGGAAGGAGTTACAAACGCCGTCTTCCATTCATCCCCCTCTCTTATTCTTATAAGGTTTAATGCACTTCTTAAATCAAACTTGGAATAAATGCGTGCTGACCTGAGTTCTTCCAGTGTTGAGGGTACCAGAGGCAGAGGGTAAGCGAACTTCACGGTTTGTTGATTTAATTGACGGTAGTCAAATGCCATCCTTCTTAGCCAAGAAAAAGAAACTTGAGGCTGCTGGTGAGGTAGAAGTAGTGATGAATCCTTGATCCAACGCCTCTTGTACATATTCCTTCATGGCCTGCATTTCTGGTAGAGACATAAACATGACCTTTGGGTAGTTTAGCATTAGGTAGTAATTCTATGGAACAATCCCAATGACGGTGAGGTGGTAAGTGTTTAGTCGCCTCTTTGCTAAAGACATCCAGGTAGTCCTCATACTCACGTGGGATGTTCACTGCAGTGGACACTTCTGGGCTTTCAACTGACGTTGAACAGCAGGTCATCTCAGACATCTGGGTTTTCTGGCAAGGTAATAGACAGTTTATGAAACAGAGTTCACTCCATTGTAAAATCTGACCTGAACTCTAACAATTATTCATGGGGTTATGAAGAGCCAAGGTCGACCCAACACCAAGTCTACTGAGGCATTGTGGAGGACCAGGAACGATATGGTTTCCTGGTGCAGACATCCCACTTGTAGCATCCCAGGTGTGGTACATTGATTGACCGGCATTTTGTCTAATAGGGTCCCCTGGATTGTAGTAATACGATACTTGGTGGTGTTTTCTTGACAGGTCATATGAAGATTTTCTAAACATTAGGAGGAAATAAAATTGCCTGCTGCTCCTGAATCGACCAGAGCAGTGACTTGATATCCCCGATTGTTACACAGTAGTTTAACTGAAATTAATGGTACTTTAATGGAAATCTGAACTCACCAGCAGCACCACAGTAAAAGCAGCAACGTTCATCTCTTTCTCTGCGTCTCTCAGTGGTTGTCAAATGATACGAGTCAGTTTGCATAGGCTCACATTTCGGCTGCGCTGGGCTGGTGGTGTTATAATATGTGAGAGGGGAAAACTTTTCAAGATGGGTGGTGACCATGGTGGCCATTTTTTTAAGGTGCATCCATATAAATGGCCCACCCTGTACATTTAAACATACTTTATGTAGAAATGTATTCCACATTACCTTTTCCTTTATTAATATATCATTTCATATTGTAATTCTTGCTTGCTGTATTTTTCATAGCTCTCTGTATTTTATTATTTGTATTATTAATTCATATGATGCAAATAAATCCCCTCAAAATCAAGAGAAAATGTCTAGAATGAGTGGCGATGCCCAAAGGTAAACAGCAGCACAGCAAGGTAAAGACAGAGAAGCACATGTAATCTGGCATTGGAGTGGCTGGCGGTGTGGGCTGGACAGTGGGCTGAACGGTGACCGTTGGTTCTTGGGGATACACAGGCATCCCTGGATATGACTTCTGGACATACGGCTCCTGAGGGCCTCCCAGAGCCCCGTGCGGCTGGGTTGGATATCCAGAAGAGTTGACACAGACTGACCAGTCACATTTTAATTTTAATATTCAATGCTTTATTTTATGTTATTTTTTTTCACTATTATAAATGTGTAATTTAAAAGAATAAACGAAAGATACATTTTAAATCAGTTCTAACTAAAAATGTCATTTAATTTCTGCCCAAAATGCACAGATAATCCATCTGCAAGCATTAAATACAACATGAAATAAGATTACTTCCTCATTGGGTCTGGAAAATATTTGTCATTTCTTCCACAAAATCAACACAGTCTCACTTCAACTCATCACATTGTGACGCTTGTTCAAGACCCTTTTGCATTGCTTTTTGAAGCTCAAGGTACCCCTTTTTGACGTGAAGGGTCCTCCGTTGTTTTAAATATGTCTATATGCTGACATGATAATTTTTTTTTATTTTATCATCATATTTAAAAGATATATTGGGTAAAAAAATTGCATTATTGAATATCTGAGGGGTGTGATTTTTCAATGATAACAGTCAAAACTGTTTTATTTATATTATATTATTTACACATTTATGAGCATGTAACCCAAACCCTGCCCCTAAACCTATCCTCTGTCAATACAACACAAGAAATAGCAGGCAGATACAACCACAGTGATCATTTCTTTACATAAAGACTTAGAACATAAGACGTATATAAAGACTTTACATGAAGACGTATTTATTCAGCTCGTTAATGATTAGTTTGTGCAATAAATATCTGTGACTTCCTGTGTGTGTGTGTGTGTGTGTGTGTTTTGTATTGTTCAGAGGTGGGTAGGTTTCGTGTAGGAGTGGGGTTTAGTGCTCCAGTAAAGGTAAAAAATTATATAATAAATTTATATGCAAACCATTACATTAAGCCAAACAACTGAAAATAATGGAGGACCTTTCATGTCAAAAAAGGACTAAAAAAGCGTCCAAATGTGAGTGAGACTGTGTTGACAAAATCACTGAGTTGACAATATCATTGACAGTATAAGTAGATGCATTTGAGGCAGAGTAAAACATCTATTCAAAAAGCTGTAAAATTAACAATAATGAAAACAACAATGATTGTGAGGCCGATGCCTAGAGCCACATTATTCAGGATCAACGTAGTTCTGGAGAAGCTCATCGCTAGCTCTCGCTGTCCAGCCATGTTAGCATTTCTAGTCTGTGAAAACACAAATGTCAAGCATGAGTGATTTTTGAAAAAACTCATATTCAGAAGCTTTTTACAGATTTCCATTGATAACAGACCATGATTGGAAAGTTTTCATATTTAGCTCCAGCAAGGATTTCATTACATACTAAAAGTCCTGCACTTTCCTTTATGAAATGTAGATTATATATTTTGCTTGATGTCTTAAAATATAAATCCAAAGTTCAAAGTTGTCCAATATTATAACACTAATTATGCTGTAATCTCTGGTGTAGATGGGATAATTGAGCTGTATGATGACATATGATGTTTTACAAGAACTTAAGTTTCGATTGCAATGTGGTGTCCTGGCATTTCGTAAGTAGAGAGTCACCTTATTTATTTAAGTCAAGTCAAGTCACTTTTATTTATATAGCGCTTTTAACAATACAGATTGTTGCAAAGCTCTGAACATGAAGTAGAACAACAGAGTAATGGTAATGTATAATGACGAGAATTAAACTTTATTTATCAAATGCAGAGACGTCTTTGTAGTCAAGATGACGATAATCACTAGAAATCAGGTGTCCCTAACTAAGCAAACCAGAGGAGACAGTGGCAAGGAACCAAAACCCCATCCTTGAGAGAATAGGGAAAACAACCTTGGGAGAACCAGGCTTAGTTGGGTCCAGTTCTCCTCTGGCCGGACGCCCAGCACCTAATTTCCAGTTTTAATAAAACTTTCAGTGTTAAATTGTGTTGAAGGTGTCTTCTCAAGCTAAACTTAAATATAATGGGAATTTTAAAACAGGGTTTTAAACCCTGAATTTTAAAAAAGCGTTAGGCTAGATAGATATATACTTGTTTATATAAAAACTTACTAAACATATAAAATTTCATTGGGTTTTAGACCAAATGCATGCAACAGCAGACAGGCCTATTTATTCTTTATTAAACAGATTAAAACAGGAGGTATTTGAATGGCTTGATTTATGATATTGTTTGAGTGAAATACACACATGAAGCAGAATACTTACGTAGCTCGAGTAGATGACGGCGGCGATGCCCAGAGGTAAACAGCAGCACAGTAAGGTAAAGATGGAGTAGCCCAAGTAATCTGGAGCAGCCATTAACAATGGAGTCAAAACCACAGTTGGATGAACAGTGGGCTGAACGGTGACCCCAGTCTGACCAACATACGGCTCTTGGGGATTCGCAGACATCCCTAGAAATGACTGCTGCACATACTGAGGGCCTCCTGGAGCTCCGGACGGCTGGGTTGGATATCCAGAAGAGTTGAAATATGCTCCAGGAATCTGGAATCCTGCTGTGTTGGGATAGTATGGTGGAGGCACAGACTGACCCATCCTTGATTTCTCCAGATGATCCGGTTCATCCTGTGGCCCGGTGAAAGCAGGGTTTATTCTTCCAGCTGTTTGCGTTTGATTTTCCATGTCTTCTCTTGTTCTCCTGCGAGTGTATTAAAGGATTTTGATGTTTTTTTTTTGTTCGTTCACGCTCACTGGTCTCTGATTAATCTGCTCTAAGTCTTGTGCTTTTATGACCTTTATCCTTTTATGGTGACAGTATAAATTTATAGGACGGGAAGTGGTTTTGTAGCTTGCCAATTTTGTTTATGGTTTTTTAAAGGGGTCACATGGTGCGATTTCAAGTTTTCTGTTCTGGAGACGCTGTGTGTCGTTGTGAAAGTCAAACTACTTTGTTTGGGCTTCCGAAAGAGGATACAACTATAAATCAGTGTTAAGTTGTGTTTCCAACACTGCTCCAGAACAGTTGAACACAAATATTGGAGTGTGTTCAGCACATTT
>JAUMHI010000052.1:17153829-17169397 GCA_032359435.1 Enteromius unitaeniatus | reverse complement strand
GCTAATATATATTGTAATATATCTATATCACTAAAGCACTTCTGGATGGATGCAAACTGCATTTCGTTGCCCTGTACTTGTGCATGTGCAATGACAATAAAGTTGAATTCTATTCTATTCTATGTTTACGAGGCATGATGCAACACCACGTGTAAATAGACAGAACTAAGTCATGATCATCAGTAATTATGTCTCCACGGGATCAACAAATGTCTCATTTGTAATGTGTTTTATTGTTTATTGTTTATTGTTTTATTGCTCTGGCCAATCAGAGCACACCTCATTTTTTAGAACGATAAGCTCTGTACAAATCAACCCTTTTTAGGAGGTGGGGCTTAGCAGAGAAACAAAACTGTACAGTATGTGGAAAATAATGTTTTTTTGCACCTTAAACCATATAACCACAGTGCATTACACCAAATATACTAAATAATGTTAATTTTAGCAACATCATATGACCCCTTTAAGATACACAATAGGTGCGTGATTTCTTGCGGCGCCACATGAAGTAGAACAGCGGCTCCAGCGTATAGCTGTGGTGAAAAATACTAATGCAGGATGTTCTAACTGAGAGCCATATAAACCTCCCTCACTCACACTCAAGCTAAAACTCTTAGGGAAATTTGCGAGTGTGTGAGTGTGTGGGTGTGTGAATGTAGCCCCTTTCAAAGAAAGTCTGCTCATTTTTCAACACCTCCAGGCAACCAGAACTAAGCATCAAGTTCTATGTAGTTAAATAGTGAATCCTGAAATCATAAAAACTGCTTGCCATATTCACAATAAAATCAAATCAACAAAATTGGACACAAAAAAACTTTTTGTATGCTCAAATAAAACTCAAATAAACTAAATAGAAAAAAGGATATACTGGCTGAACCAGCCAATGAGCATGTACTGCAATACAGATTGTGTCAAAGCACTTACCAGTTTCTGGTGAAACACTCAATTTTCAGTTAAAGGTATTTCATTATAGAATTCAGAGACGTCATTGACCAACTTAGTTTAGTTTAAATAATATCTTTGCAATCAATTACCAGAAATTAAGTGTGATTTTAAATAAGAAGTTAAGTTTTATTAATGTCTACACCTACTCCAAGCCTAAACATACCCAATAATGCAAGAACACCAGTAATCTACTTTTAGTAAAACAACTTTTTTATTTAACAAAGCATATGCAAACGCTTGAACCAGAAGCGGTGAGACTTGTTAAAGACTTGAAGTTCATTACACTTAACCTCCAAAAAAAGACCCAAGAACAATAATTTTCTAGTTCCTGTGATGCAAACACACCAAAAACTGATAATTAGCAGCTATAAAAAGGTTCTATAGATGACTAAAACAATTAATGTATTCAGTGCAATGCTTTATTTTAATGTGTAATTAAAAAAATCTGCCAGCATTAAAAAAGAATTACAACATAAGCGTACAATGTATTAGTCTAATAGGATCCGGACTGTGGATAGAATAATGACCAGAGTGATGATTGTGAGGCCGATACCAAGAGCCAGATTGTTCAGGATCAGCGCAATTCTGGAGTAGCTCATCGCTGACAGTCTATCTCCAACCATGTTAGCTTCTTTAGTCTGTGAAATGAATGTTAAGCACTTTAAAGTGATTTTGGAAAAAAGAGTCCAGAAGCTACAAGAAAAATCTGTTTAATAGATTTCAGTTGATGTAATTATAGCCAATTATAAATTAAATGTTAAAGAAACCAAACAGTTGCCAATTTTAACATTTAGCAAGTAAAATGTAATAAAAGTCAATACATTTAATACAGTTTCAACATCAAATTTGACTTGTATACTTGTATAGGTTTCATTTTATGAAACATCAATTTAAGAAAAAATTCAAAGCATATTATATGTTTCTTATTTTATATGTTTAAAAATAAGTTTCTTAACAAACGAGGATGAAGATGCGTGTGTGTGTGCTGTCAAATGATTAATCGCATACAAAATAAAGCTTTTTGTTAGCACAGTATGTGTTCTCCGTATATTTATACACACACAGTAAATATTTTTACAAAATATTTTAAAATCAAAATATCACTTATTAATTGCTTATGAATATTTAGTAAATCATTAGTTGATCATTAACTAATCACTTATGAATGCCTTGCAACTGAACATTATTATAAAGTGTTACCAATTGTTTTAGACCCTGATTTTTGAATAGTTTGAATGATATTCACGTATGAAGCAGAAACAGAACACTTACGCTGCATGAGTAGGCGATGGCAGCGATGCCCAGAGGTAAACAGCAGCACAGCGTGGTAAAGATGGAGTAGCACAAGTGATCCGGCACTGACATTGGACATATAACCACAGCGTGCTGAACTACCGATACTGTGGGCTGAACAACCGATACTGCTGGTGGTACTATCTGACTGAACATTTCTTCTCTTCTTCTACTATAAGAGTACTAAATGATCTTGATGGTTCTTCTCTTCTGTTTTGCGCTCGACTGAGATGCTCCTCACTGGATGCTGGTTTATCTGCACTCAGTCTTGTATTATTAATAGATGGAGGAAACTGACATCAAGTGGTTTTGACATTTTATTTAGGGCTTTTAGACATAATGATGTCATGCAACCCATCTGTGCTGGCATTAGCAAGTAGTTACAATTAAATGACTTTGTCACAGGTGGTGGTTGTCATTCCCTAGACAGTCACCAGAGGGCACATTTTTGTAGTTTTGTTTGTATGTTCTGGACTGCATCTCCCACACCTTTGTATACCTCTGATTGTCTCATTGTCACCAGCTGTCTGATCACTTCCACCTATTTGTCATTTATCCATTAGCATTACACTATATATACTATATTTGTATTGCATTATGTTGTTTAAGTGTTGTTTGTGTTACCCTGTGTCCTGTTTCTCTGGCTGTGACTTGTAAGCTGTGGATTTTTATTTTTTAACTCATTTTAAAACAGTTTACTACACATGGATCTTTTGTTCTGTGATTTGTGACACTTTCATTTTAGACACAGTATTGCCATTCCTTGACTGTTTTTGCTTTATGTGGCTAAAGGACACCTATTACACCCCTTTTTACTATATCTAATATAAATCCTAAAACCAAATAAAATTTTGTTCATGTCACTTTAAATGCAAATGAACTGCTTCTCCCCACCCCCTTTTTAAGAAGAGGGCTGTGCCTTTGCAGCTCCTACCTCAGATACTCAGCTAAAAAAACAAACAAACATCTGCTTGGTTTTCACTATGAAATATACTGTGCTAAAATCATGCATTTAAAGCCAGATCAGTTTAAACTTCTGATTTAGGGTTTTCTGAGCACACACATCTCAAGCTCGTATATAGAAAGCATCACACAGCAGAAATATTTTAATATCAACATGAAGCAAAATCTGCCGCACTTGATTTTTCAAATGCTTACAGAAAAAGACTTACCAATCAAAAGGTTGTCATTTTTTCATGTTTTCTGGGAATGGGTCATGATATCTTACTTTAAGGAAAAAAAGCAAAAGCAGGCACATGTATTTTGTTCACAAACCAATCATAAACAAGCAGTATAAATACATTACAAACAAGTCGTGTCACATTCCAAGTCTTCTGAAGCCATACGAAGTCGATGCCATGAAGACAGTAAAACACAAGGTTTTAATCACTTAAAAATTACAATCGATCATGAGACACCCAAGAGCCAATGGTATTTCTCAACCAACGCTGATGTAAGGATTCTTGTAGCGGCTTCTGTTGAAATCGTGCAGCCCACAGGAAGTACACGGAAGACGGAGACAGCGACCGCGTCTATTCCTCTCACAAATCAATCATTTTGCATCAAAAGACTTGGAATATTAATGTCTTTCAAATAAATGATGACGGTGGTTGTATCTGCCTGCTGTATCTTGTGTTTTATTGACAGATGGTAGTTTTAGGAGCAGGGTTTGGGTTACGTGCTGATAAATGTGTAAATAATATCATTTAAATAAAAATGTTTAGATTTTTTACATTGAAAATTCACACCCCTACATATATGCAATAATGCCATTGTTTTTACCCAATATATCTTTTAACTATGACGATAAAACATAACAAATATTGTGTCTGCATATTGACGCTAAGAGTTTCCTGTTTAAAACAACGGAGGACCCTTCACATCGAAAAGTGACTAAAAAGGGGTACTTTGTAACCTGGCTTCCGCAACTATTAATCTCATAGGAGCTTAGTCTGGACAAGCTACCTTACTACCCGCCTTCTGGGAGGCGGGCTTAACCTGCGTCCATCAGATGGCTCTGTATACTCGTTTCTCATTGGTTCCCACTCTTTTGGGAACGGAAATGCTTTAAAATGGCCACTTTGCCAGACTAACTTTGCTCGCAAAATGAATGAAAATGAAATCTGCACCTCCATAAAGTTGGTCAGCAGCAGGAAGCATGAAGTGCTCTAAAACGTCCTGGTATACAGCTGCGTTGACCTTGGACCTCAGAAAACACAGTGGACCAACACAAGCAGATGACATGGCACCCCAAACCATCACTGACTGTGGAAACTTTACACTGGACCTCAAGCAACGTGGATTATGTGCCTCTCCTGATTTCCGAAGGAAATGCAAAATGTACTTTCATCCGAGAACTCAGCAGCAGCCCAGTCCTCTTTGTCTTTATCCCAGGCAAGACGCTTCTGATGCTATCTGTTGTTCAAGAGTGGCTTGACACAAGGAATGTGAAGCTGAAACCCATGTCTGGGATACGTCTGCTTCTTAAAGCACTGACTCCAGCTGCAGTCTGGAGTGAATCTCCTCCACATTTTTTGAATTCTCTCCAGGGTGCTGTTATCCCTTTTGCTCGTACACTTTTTTCTCCCACATCTTTTGCTTCCCTTTGCCTCTCTATTAATGTGCTTGGACACAGAGCTCTGGTTGTCTTTTGGACTACTGTCAAATCAGCAGTCTTCCCCATGATTGTGAGTCCATTTTGAGTTAATTAGCTGATTAGAGTGTGGCACTGAACAATACTGATCCTTTTCACAATATCCTAATTTTGAGATACCAAATTTGGGGTTTTCATTAGTTGTCAGTTATAATCATCAAAATTAAAAGAAATAAACACTTGAAATATATCAGTCCTTGTGGAATGAATGTATACACTATACAAGTTTCACTTCTTGAATGGAATTAGTGAAATAAATCAACTTTTTGAAGATATTCTAGCTATACAACACAGTCTCACTTCCACTCGTCACATTTTGACGCTTGGTCAAGACCCTTTTGCGTCACTTTTTGAAGCTCCAGGTACCTAGCCTGGCCCTGCCTATACTTCCTTTGATGCTACATTCATTTTGCGAGCAAAGTTAGTCTGGCAAAGCTGCATAGGCTACTGTAAGTTTTTTTTTCCTAATCAAACATTCTACATTTCAAACGCTATGTAAGAAAGCCACAACCGTTGAGTGCATAGCTGTGTCCCAAATCACGTACTTGTGCACTATTCTGAGGCTTTTGTAGTATAAATGTTGACGAAGTGCACTTCAAATACTTGAATGATGCACTAAAAAAGAAGGGGTGGGGCTATTAGATTATTAGTCACAAAATAACCATATATAATTCATACATTACATGAAGTGCATAGTGCATAAGTGCATCATTTGCACACAGCTCCACTCTTTTTTTTTCATTATTTGAATGCATCTTTCGGGTATTTGAAGTGCACTTTTTCTCTTCGGGATTTTCTGTGCGAACGCACTACTCACACTAGCCTACTACAAAACAGTCATAAAATAGTGCACAAGTTCGCGATTTGGGACACAGCTTAAAGCACTCCCTATTATGCCTTTTCAAATATGATCTTTCATGCAGTGTGTCATGTCATCTGCAAACTTGTGACGCCGACAGTGTACGATAAATGAAGTTTTTGCCTATCAAAAAAAAAGAGTCGGCTCACATTCTAAACGAGTCGTCAGCAAATTGAATCTTTTTCTTTTACGGCCGTACGTCATGAAGTAACATATTTGCCCACTTTCTACTTCACAAACAACTAGTTACGGCAATGGGCGTTTCGTTTTACAATCATAAACGACTGCGCCATCTGACCAATCACAGCAGTGAGGGCTCACGGGAAAGGAGGGGCTTAGACAGACTGATTCTTCAAACTGTTTCAAGAAGTCGTTTACGAATCATTTAGAAATGGGGTAAAATTAAATCTATTTTTGGAGAAAACTAAAGTGTTTTTGACCTTGCATACATGTAAAACTGTTTTAAGAGACTCATAAAGCAATATTAGCAACCTTTATAATGGCCTAACAGGGGCACTTGACAGCTGCTACATACATCCCAAGTATAAACTACACTATTAAAGTCTGCTCATTTAGTGAAGAAAACGTATTTTTTTTAGTTTATTTGATAAAATGCTAAAATGTATAAAAAGCAAGTATTCTTATAATAATTTTATATTTTCATTAAACTGTAATTAATCATGTCAGCCTGCAATTCCTCTCCACAGTAGCAGATGTCAGTATCAGATCACATTTCTCTGTTAAACATGATTTCTCAGTCCTCCAAACAATGTGCTGGAAATTGCATACAGTATTTCACTAAACATACACATTCACTTATTTTAATTTGTATAATTTAATCACCCGTGCCGATGTTAAATTTATGACAACGTTATAGGCTACTGAAACGACATTAAAGAGATATTAAAGAACATATCACTCTGTAGTTGAAACTAAAGTTTACAAAACGATTAAATTTAACTGAATAATAAATTATTAAAAACATACAAGCCTCGAATCAAAAAAAATAAAAATGTACCGAAGGCTTTTAATTTCAGCGAACCATCAAGACTTTTACGCTGAAAGGCATCCACGCGGGCCGCCATTTTGAAACGGTCGCCGCTTCACACACAGCTGAATATATTAAGCCTCCAAATAACCGGTAACGTTATTTATATTCGTGGGGCGTCCTCCTCCGTCCGCGCTCTCTCCTGAAGAAAACAAGCACGGCACCTGTGTCTAAAAAGCAGTTTCAGACAAATTAAAGCCCAGACAAGAAGTGCGTGTGTTTTTTATTCCGATGAGGATATTATTAAGCGGGGTTCTAGAGCTCGTTTCTGCCGCGGTGGATTTACAAGCGGATTTATTCTCTCTGGGATCTTGTCATTGGAGCAAAGGAATACAGCAGAGACAGCAAATCCGATCGGATTGACAGGTAAAACCGCTCTTTATTTCCATATCGTTCATTTTGGGAATATTTGGCGCAGTGATTTTGTCATTCAAGCGCATCGCGATAACATTATCTTCCAGTATTTGCCTTTATTAACGGAGCAATATTGTGTAACACACATTCCCAGCCCGAGGACAAGCTCTCTTTGTGAATAATCTGTTTTGCTCGTTATTTATTGAATATTTCTGTATGTTATCATGTATTTATAGCTTTATCATGCGCTTTCAATCTTCATAAAACAGCAGCTCTGTATATTTCCATGTAATTCAGCTCAGTTTTTTAGGGAGGTCTTTATTTTGCACGCATACCGCATTAAAACACGCAATAAAAGCCATGACAGGAATATGCTGTTCAGTGAAACTAAATAAAAACGTTACGAATACAATAAACCATCAACATTATTAATTAATACTGAGCTGATCAGAGCTGAATATGAGTTTAGCTGCAACAGATGCATGACTGTTTTACCCAGCAACACCTTTTTTTTATTTATTTTTTTAAAAAACAAGCTTTTAGTTACTAATGTGAGTGACTTAATATACTTTATATATCTAGAATTGGCTTTCTGTGTTTATGTGTATATAAAACAAACTTTGTTTCTTTAATATTTATTAATAAGTAAAAACTGAATGCATGGATGTACCTTTTAATTTTGTTGATAGCATTTATAAACTTTCTTTTATTTTATAATATCGCCACCGACGTAGTACAATTTAAAGTGATTATTACATTATGGTTTACATTTTTATTTGTACGCTAAATTGCACTGCAGTTTTTTCTGTGTGTGTGTTTTATGTATTTTTTCTTTATTTCTTTAAAAAAAATTCCACTGTAAAAAAAAAAATGTACAGTTTTTACAATAAATACAGAAAAACTGTAAACACATTTACGGCCTAAAACTGTGAATTTTACAGGATAAAACAGTTGTTTACATTTTAATGTAAACCAAATAATGCTATATGCTTCATTAAACAGCAGAAGATGTAACATAAAGCCCAAATGTACACAACTGATAACAAAAACTATTAAAAAACATGATTATTTAAACAAAATACTTTCAAATGTAGAGTGTCACAAAGGGAATTCTGGGAATATAATTTTACAGTTTTGGACTGTAAATTATACATTGATTTGTTTTATTTACGCCTATAAAGTGTACAATTAAAAATATTTTACTGTAAAATTACATACAGATTACATATATAGTACGGAAATTACCCGTCGCATTTTTACAGCATTTAACTGTTAAAATTACTAGAGCCCGACCGATAAAGGATTTTGAAGGCCGATACCGATACAAATATTTGTTGGTTTTAAATTCCGATATATCGGCCGATATTTTAGTTTTTTCAGAAATACGCAACAAAACATTAGTTATTTGTAGTTATTTATGAGTTTTAACTAGTATAATATGATAATGCATTTTAAAAATAAACTTTTTTCTTTTGTCACAACGGAACAGAGGAACATCAAAATATATGAAAGTTCTGATAAATAAAATGTATAAAAATACAAACTTAAGATATGAAATGTAAAGTCCTTTAAACAAAAACAACAACAACCAAATCAAAGTTACCAGAAACAAAGTTTATTTTATTTTTGAATTATTAATTTATCCGCCATTATAAATGTTGATACCGATAGTTTGGAAAATGCCTAATATCGGCCTGCCGATAAATCGGTCGGGCTCTAAAAATTAAGTTTATTTTTTACAGTGTACTTTTTATTTGTAGTCTTATTCTACCATTGTTTGCTTCTAAATGTATTTTGTTTTCTCTCGGTCAGTGCTAGTGGTTTAATTCATTTGGTTATAATTATTATTCTAACTGTTGATGAAGTTTCAAGCAGGTTTTATTACTGTATCCTTTGTTACTGCTGCTTCTGGGACTGCTCTGATTCGTTGAAACTGGGTGACTTCTAGTCCAGTCTGATAATTGAAGCCACTGTAACGAGTGTGCTGTTAATCAAATGAGCATGTAAGGTAGGCTGACTGTTAGTCTGTGCTTGAGTTGTCCACTAAACATGATACTTGTGCTTAATATTTGGCGTCCGGTTTGAGCCGAGGTGTGTGAACGTGTAGAACATGCTGGTAAATCAGGTTTGGGGGTGTTTGGGTAATGTGATTATAGGCTTTAATACGGTCTGCTCTCTCTGTCTCAGGTGCTGCTTTGAAAACAGGTTATGAAAGCGTCATGTTCAATCATCTTCAGCAGCGCTCTGAACATGGTTACGTTTGACGCAGACTGTAAACAAGAAACTGTTTGCATTTTTAGTCTTCTGAAACATGTTTCTGTTCTGAACTGCAATCTATTTGTTTGAGCGACTAAACATGACAAGCCAACACTGACCATACCAATAGTGTTTTTACAGTTTTGTGCTGCTATTGCATAATAATAGTGCTGTCAAACATCCAAAATATAGAGTTTTTGTTTACATAATATATGTATGTGTGCTGTGTATATTTATTATGTAAATACACAAACATACAGTAAATCTAGATTTTTTTAAGTATCGACCTTTATACATTTATATGTTCATATTGTTATATTTTATATAAAATATATTTAATATTTTAATATGTAAGCATAACCTATTTTTCTTAAGTATATAGATGTAGAAATCAGCACAAATAATTTGTTCTGACCCACATATAATAATAAGGATATAATGTTTATTATATATATATATATATATATATACTAACAGTACTATAATTTATATATTATATTATAGGTAAAGAAATATTTTTTTTCTTAGAAATAAAGTAATTATAGTTTAATAGAAATATGTAATTTTATTTGTAATAATTTTGAAATATTACAAATAAATTCTCACATTTTCCATTATAATGTTAATAGCAAGTTTATTTCAAATGTTCTTTTTATAAAGGATAAAATATATTTTTCATAGAGATTTTATATTGTAGAATATACATTATTTATAAAAATATTTTATGTTTTTAAATAAAATATTTAATATGAGTTTTATGTACAATACTTGCATGTAATAAATATTTAACTGTTTTTTTTTCTCACTTTTTGTCTGGCTGTATGAGTATAAATAAATGGGATATATATATATATTATTTATAAAAATACATTTTTAAAATCCCTCTTTGGAGTATTTATCTACTTTTTCATCTTTATTTTATTTTCATTGTTATAAAATAACTCCAACAAAAACTGAAATAAAAAAAGAACAAAACTATAAAAAATGAGTCAAAATGACTAAAATGTTTGCTAAGATACTTAAATGAAAATCAAAACTAATTCAAAATATTAATAAGAACTGTAGCCAACTCTTATAGTTGTGTTAAGTACAGCATGCTACTGTAGATTGTTCTGAAGGGGTTTTAATGCATTAATGTGCGGTCGCTAGGGTGTTCTGTGTGGTTACCAGGGCAATCTCCGACGTTCTGGATCTGGCTCAGGACTCTCTAAAAGGTGGCCCACAAATCACTTGAACATTATGATTTGAGACATTGTGCTTGTACTCCTAAAGCTGCTGCCAAGGACAAACCCTGAACGAATGCCATCACAGTTCAGGAACACGTCACAGTCGTTCTGAGGGTCTGTCCGTGTGAGATAAGCGTGTGTCTGTCAGCCGCTGATCTACAGCAGCCAGCGGCGATCCTCACTGCTGCGTCATGCTTGTTTACTGCCAGCCGTTCTCAACTGGTGACCCAGAAAACGCTCTGTTCTGATAGAGAGACCAACGACTGATGCAAATAACAAAAAGGGTGGAATAAATCCTGTATGCAGATTATTCAACTTTGGTATGCTGATCCATCCATTTGTGGTTTTGGCTTCTGATGCTGTTTTATTTATTTGTTTCAGATAGAAAAGACAGAATTGTGTGATTTTTTATTTGTTTTTGTTTTTTTTTTACTCATTTTTTTGACATATCGGTAAGCCCCGCCCCCCTTACTCCCTCAGTCTTATAATGACAGCTGCAGTGAAAACCTTGTCCCAGATGTTTTTGAACAATTTTGGACACAGAAGGCCACTGAATGTGAATGAAATACTCCATATAATCATCTCATTACTTTGTTGAAGTGACTTTAGTGCCTCCTCTAAACTGTTCTGGAGCTAATGGAAAGAAACTGTAATTAGTGTTTGCTAAATCAAGTTAGTAGAACATCAGTGCATGACAAACACTGCATGCTTTTACCTCAGAAAATGTGAAAGTAGCTGTTTTTAGCTGGGCTATTTTAATTACTCATTTCCGTTTTCACGTGACGAGAGAGTTATGACGCATTCGTCTCGCGCTTTAGGAAATTTGGTAATATAAGTGGCATGACATTCAATTTATTCTTAATAGTCTGTTGCTGCAGAGACGCATTTAATCAAAGTGCATAACTACTTTTCGTTATTTTTCATGCATGCATATTTTATCCAAGGAATGTTATGTTTCCAGCGTCAAAAGCTTCTACTAAATTGACTCTGGCCTGGTTTACAAACACAGCGCTGACTTTGTGACAGAAATATAGCGATCAGCAGATCAGGAACTGCATCTCAAGCCTCCAGAGGGAATTCCTCTCGCTCCTTCTAGACGTCTGCCGAGGTCACGGCTGTCAGCAGGACCGATATTTAAGTTGATGTCTGTCCACGCGGCTCTGATAAACGACCAGCAGCGAGCAGATTGAAGATATTGATAATGCAATAACAGTAGAGGCTATCAAGTGGTTCGGCAGGTCGTGGGGAAATGTTTCCTGCTCGCAGAGGGAAGACGTGCCATTTAATTCACAAGAGAAAGTCTTTAATGAAACGCTTAGGTTTTAATTCGATTGCTCTGATGCATCAGCTCAGGAGCCAGGAGATGTTTCAGATTTCATGTGATGCTGTGAGGATAACTGGATTGAATGTGTTTTTAATAAGCGCAGCGGTGCAGGACATTACTGAACAGATCAAATTAACTTAACAGAGTGCAGCAGAGAAGTAAAATACTATTCTTTGTTTTTCATAGAAACATTTATTTTTAGGAATAAAGTATCCCCTCAAATTTTTTGTAATGTCTTGTGATGAAGTATGTATCGACAAAAGAGGAGCTTCAAGGTTTTTTAACAAAATAAGGATTTCATATTTTAAAGTGAAGAAATTAATACACAAAGAGGCTATATTTTTACTATTGTAAAGTAAAATAATAATAATTATAATAATTATTGAGTGTGTACTGTGTGTATTTATGTGTATATATATATATAATATTTTTTACTAGTAGTAGTATTATGCATATTATGTAAACAATTATTATTTTGAATGCAATTAATCATAATTGTTTGACAGCATTAATTATTATTACTTCTATACTACTTTTTTTTTTTACAGTTAAATATTACAATATTACTAGTTTATATGTTCTCTTTAATTGAATTAAAATATTTTTATTATTATTATTAAATATGAATGTAATTTTATTTGGTAGTCATAAAAGATTTTGTATAAGTCATATGGTGGTTTTTATTTTTAATAATAATAATTAATAATAGGATGAGGAGGAGGAATAGTAAAATTTTAAACAATAAACACTCCAATCTTTATTTATTTATTTATTAATTTTTTAAAACCTTTTAGAGAGTTTTGTTTTACAAAAATGTATATATATAAAAAAAAAAAATATGTAGACACACACACACACACACACACACACACACACTTATACACACTTCACAGGTCACATACATATATGAAGTAAACAAAATTACTAATGCGATCACGTGACTTAAGCACTGTGTATATATATATATTAGGCATGGGCCGGTATGAGATTCTGACAGTATGATAACCCTGGATAAACTTAAATTACAAATTGTGTAAAATACAAATCTTTTTGTGTTGTTGTTATTATTTTCCCTGTTCTGTCTGTGAAATACTGTTTTCTGGCGTTTGGCTAAACCCCAAATCCATTATTATCAGAGCAAAAACACAACACTCTCAGAACTCCGTTTGTAGAATGTGGTGTTACTCTCTCTCATCATTTGCTTGATTAATTTGGGTTATTTTATCAGACTTTGAGTCTTCACAGTGATGTTGAGTCTGATTCAGTCTTGACTAGAAGCACTGATGGCTCTTTAATGATCTGTGTTTGGTAGAAACCACTGGCACTAATGGCTCTTTACAATCTACTTAGGCTTATGATGCTTTTGAGAAACGTTGTCCTGGTTTTCTTTCTCCTCTTGATTGAGGACATTGGGCTCTTTTGTGCCATCCTGGAAGGGAGTTTTTCTGCTCTGAATTATCGAGCGCTCATGAAGAGCTTATAAACGGGAAACACATGGATGTTAATGAAGTTATTATTCCACGCTCCTCTGTTGGAGTTTAACGTGGTTAATGTCATTATGCTTTCATTCTGGGCTATTAAAACACGCACAAGAACACAATGATTTTCTAAAAGCTGTGGTGAAACATTAACACCACAGATGCTGCCAACTTCATCCTTAATTAACCGTGTCTTCTTCTCTTTGTTCTTCTCCTTTTCTTCTGCTCCTCACGGATCTCCTCAACAAAAAGAGGAACAGAGGAGTTTAGAAAAAGAAAAATGAGAGTTCAGAACAGATCTAAAATTAACATTGTTTTGCAGGAATTGATCTCTCTTTCTTTCTTTTCATTGTACTCCTCCTCCGTCCTCTCTTTCTCCTTCTTGTTCTTCATCATCTTCTTCGTTCTTCTTTTTCTTGTTGTTCATCTCACTGTTTTTTCCTCAGTTTCTGATTCTTGTTGTTGTCCTCCTTTTTCTCATTCATCTTCTTTCTCTTTGTTGCTCCATTCATTCTTTTCCTCATTTGCGTTGTTGTTCTTCTTGATGTTCTTGCTCTTCTCATCATTCTCCTTCTCCTCCTTTTTCTTCTTGTTTTTCTCTTCTCAATGTTCTTCTCATTGTCTTTCTTCTCCTCTCCTTGTTTTATGCATTTAAATAATTAGACATGCTGAAACGCAGAATTTAGTAACAATAAAAAATATTGGGAAAAATAAAACAATTTTATTAAAATTAATAAATTGATTTGAAAATGTGTGTTTTTTCATGATCTTACTTCATTAAACATGCTTTTTGATTGATAAAATTGAATTTAACTATTAAAAAGGAGTTAAAATGGAACTGATTTCATAGGGCCCTAAGCATTTTATTTTCTTTGGTTACTAAATTGAGATCTGGATTGTTGAACGTCTCTCATTTTTCTTATTCCAAACTCCTCTCATTCCTCTTTTTGGCACGAAATAGGAGAAAATAGAAACACCCTTTTGCTTTTTATAACTGTAAGTAGGTTAGTGGGTTCAACGTAAATAAATAAGCATAGAAAGAGTATGAACAAAAAAAGTGCCTCACACCAACGCTGCCTTTATATTTAATGCCGAGCTCTTGGCTGTTTTTCAACGCACTGAATTGAGAAGAATCACACCCAGGAGATCCAGCTGAAGTCTGGACGAGAGCCGCTGATATCAAAGCTTTTCTGATGGACTCCTCAGACCATGCCAGGTTATTGTTAACAGATGCATGGATTTTGGGATTCCCTGATCTGGTTTAACCCGATTCAACAACTGACCATTTGTTTGTTCTGTTTATTTCTCCAAAGACTTTTCTGAGAAGTCATCATTTACTCTGAACATAAAAGGAGAGTTTTGAGGCTTGAAACGCTTCAGTCCGGGTTCATTGTAAGTGCGTGAAAGCCTTCAGATTGCTTCCTTTTATGCTCTGAGGGAGAAGGAAGTGAGTGTGAGGATTTATTTTTGAGTGAACTGTTATTTTCAATCAAGTTATCAAAGCTCTGAACCGAATCGAACAGTTCAGGGATGAACGTTATGACATCTGATTTCCCAGCAAATACATTGAACACGGTGAAGATGAAGATGGAGTCGGATGAATAAGTGTAGCCTCTGCCTTTAAACTCAGAACAGCCCTCTTCCTGTTTCCATGGTAACAGTGACATCTCCCATTGGCTTTAACAGTGTTAAACAAAACATTAAAAACTGAAACACTGGCACCTGGTTTGTTTTTGACAAACATTTTTATCTTCTTTCTTTCTTTCTTTTTTTTACATTTATTTATTGATTTATTTGATTGTTTTATTTTATCAGAACAGATTGTTTTTAGAATCTATATTTATTTATAACTTTTAAAATATGCTTATTATTATTATATTAACATAACTGGTTTTTAAGAATCATTTTTCTTTTCTTTACAAAGAAATATTTTATTATTGTCTTTTTATTTCATTTTGTGTGTTTCTTGTCCTTTGTATTTTTTTTATATATATTTGTACTTTCTTTAATTTAGTTGTATCAGTTATAGTTGTTGTAAGTTTGTCCAATGACAAAGAAAAGTCTCAGAACAGTATAATTTTAATGGTAGGTTTATTTTATCAGTGACAGATAGCACATCAAAAGGAAAATTG
>JAUMHI010000052.1:17130115-17141112 GCA_032359435.1 Enteromius unitaeniatus | reverse complement strand
ATATATATATATATATATATATATATAAATTTGATGTTTTTCTGAACAGATCGGCTGATTTTATAATTTTACAAAAAAAAAAAAAATATATATATATATATATATATATATATAATTAAAATATCGAATAGATGACATTTTTATTTTACTTTATATATAAATAAAAAATAACAGATCAGCTAATTTTATAATTTTAGAAAAAATATAAATATATATATATTTTTTTCAAAATACAAAATGTATAAAAAAATATTTATTTTATTTTATTTGCATCATTGCATCTTTAATTCTTTACTGCCCAAAAAAGAACCAAAACCCCCCCTAAAACTATGAAGCATTATTGAAGTAGTCCAGATATAGAATATAAAAGCAGTCCAGAGACTTCTGCGCTATCACTGTACATACAGTATAAATCACAAGCTGTGTAGAATTTAATTCATTTTAGCTCTAAACCAGCGGAGTCTGTTCATGGCATCAGCAGAGTTTTTTGCCACACAAACACTGCTGTCTTATTGATTTGATTTGATTGACAGGTGATGTGTTGACGAATGAAAACAAGTGTAGAGACAGAGCTTGGACTGAGTTCAGTGTGTTGCTCAGTGCTGAGGTCTGGAAATGCTCAACTCAAATCATTTGTTATGTGTTCATTCTGACCTGGTTACGATTCCTGCATCCTTCTTATTCTGTTAGTCTAATGAGTGTGTGTCAGTCATCCAGACCTGCAGCAGAGAAACCACAGTAACACTGCCTTTGACAGGAGACTTTTTCAAACTGTGCCAGTGCTCTTCTGGAATCGTTTCTCGCAAAGAAAAAGAGGATCCGGCCCTTTAAACCTGCTGGTTTTCAACTAGGAACTAGTAACGTCAGAGATAATGTCCTCAACCAGTACAGTTTTAAAACGGCTCGGTATGAAACATTTATCAAACTAGTGAGCAATGCTTTAAAATGCATTAATAAATGACTTTGGGTGCCAAAATGTGTAATCAGTAATCAGGTTGATGAGTTGATGATTCCTACATAGGAATTTATATTTTGAAAAAATCAGGAAATTGTATATTTTAAGATATACAAGAGAAAATATTTAAGCCTATAACTTAAAACTGGAGTCAAAAACAGTCTAATTGTACACTAACTTTAAATTGTATTTGAAAAATGCATACATAAATAACTTTGCTGGCTAAAATATGTTAGTAATGAGCAAAAAGGTTTGTCTTGGTGTGTATAAAATGTATATTAAATGAAATTATATATCAGCCTTACTGTACAAAACTTTAAATAAATTAAAATAAAAAAAATCCATATATATATATATATATATACGTTTATTTATTAATTTTTATTTTAAAGTGCATAAATAGCTACATTTGTTCATAAAGAATAATCAAATTAATAAGCTTATATTATTTTTATTTTATAAGAATATTTTTTACATTATAAAAAACAACACATATATATATATATATATATATATATATATGCCTAATTGCATCTGACTTCATTTTTATTTTTTTATTTTAGTTTTATGTTTTTCATTTTAACTTTGGATGTAAATGTTTAAGATGTTTGTAGCTTCTAAACACTGAGATAAAACTGAGACTGAAAACTGAGGAGCATCTTGTGTTAGATCTGTATTTGTGCTGCTGTGTTTTGGTAGATAAGGCTTTATCTCAACTGTGGTTTAATATCTGTAGCGTACGGAGAGAGACGTGCTTTACAGATATATTCTCTGTTCCTTAAGCCCTACCATGAGATGTGGACCTGAACATTTAGGCTTTTTGAATGTCCGGCTCCGCTCTGCCTTCAGAATAACCCCAAAAACCCACTTTAACCCTTCTGAAGACCTGAACCAGGTTTCTCACTTTATTCTTCCTCTTTTTCCTTCTGCTTTCTGTGTCTTGTGTGCGTGTGTGTACAGTGTGGCTTCAGCTCTTCATTCTGAAACGCCGGACCGATATGAGCGCCTCACTTCCGTCTCCAGCTCGGTGGATTTCGAACAGCGAGATAACGTAAGACACCTGTCAATCACACTACTGGCCCCGCCCCTCTTCCCATCTTCATTCACACACCCTTAAATTAATCATTTTATTCAGCACTAAATTGATCAAAAGTGACAGTAAAGACATTTCTAATGTTACAAAAAGATTTCTATTTGAAAAAAATAAGCTGTTCTATTCATCAAAGAAGTTGGCGATTTGACTTTGACTTTGGGAAACGGGTAATAAAGACAGTTGGATCCAAAGCACTTCTCCCAGCCCCTCTCACTCCCCATGGACTCCATTGATTTTTCCATGCAACACTGACCTCACGTCAACGTTATATATGCTCGGAAAGTACCAGCAGCCTTTATAGAGGGCGAGAACTTCCTCCATCATTTAGTTTTAAATCACAGTCATGATGAACCAGCGTTTCTGAGCTCGTTTCAGAGGGCGTCCTTGAAAGTCTCCAGAATCCTTCAGGAGAGAAACTGACTCAACAAAACCTCCAAATAAACTCCCCCAAACTGAAACCTCAGTGCCTTGAAGTGATAAAATAGTAGTGCTCGACTAAAATAGATATTTTAATAGTCAGCATAAAGCTGAAATATATGATATCACAATATTTCATTTATAGATCTAAAAAAAAGTATTACTTTTATATTTATTTAAATAATATGTATATATTTGCATAATAATTTGAAATTAAATAAATGTGAAAAAGTATTCGAATGAAGAAAGTATTCAAAATCAAGAACCAAAAATTACATTTGATTAAGGTGATGTAGACAGGTGTGGATACGGACACAGGAAAAACTGACTGGCTATTCAACTTTTCTATTCAACATATCTGGCTGATATATTAGGCAATATATTATTGCCGATATATTACATTGGCAGTATCGGCCAAACAAAAAAACTGATTGTCCAATGCCGATAACTGGAAAATGTGAAGTATTAGATGATTTATTGGCCTATAGACACATTGGCCAAACTGAAACACTGATTGCTCCTATACTAATAAAAATGCCAAATATTGGCCGACATTAGCCGTGGCAATATCGGCCAAACAAAGAAAAAAAAACAGATTGCCCAACAGTTGCAAAAAATGTCAAATAACCACCGATATATGGGCCTTGGTGGTATTGACACATCTGCTAAACATAAAAATTGTTTGGCTGATGCACATTAAAAAAAAAAAAAAAAAGTCAAACCGTCAAATATCGGCCGATATATCAGACAATACTGACACATCAGCCAAACAGAAAAAGTGATTGTCCGATGCCGATAATTGGAAAATGTAAAATAATAGATGACTTGGGAAAATAGACGCATTGGCCAAACAGAAACACTGATTGTCCGATACCGATAAAAAAAAAAAGCCAAATATTGGCAGATATATCGGCCTTGACAATATATTGGTCAACCACTAATTAAGAGGAAATTGTGTGATATTTTTTTTAGCCTCACTCACAGAACTGTGTGAGTCAAAACACCTGTAAAGGACGGGATTTCCACAGGAAATTTTAACAGGTGACCTCACCGACCAAAACCAGGCCCTTGGGATGCCATCTTAAGCCTGTTTTCCAGCCTCTTAAGAGATCAATGCAGGACTTCAGCACTCCTGTCTGTCTTTACCTGTGTTCACCTCTAATCCTGCCGGCATCCTCACATACTCTCACAGAGAGCCTTTAATAGGCCTGACCGGACGTGTTGAAGACATAAAACCCCAAAGTGTTAATTTATGCAGTAATAGTCTCTGTGCGTGTGTGTGTGTGTGTCTGCGCTCATCACACATTCATAATTTAATGTGCTTTCTTTGCAGGGCTTCTGTTCCTGGTTGACGGCCATATTCAGAATAAAGTAAGTGGCTCTTTGGCTCTAATGTGATGTTGTTAAAATCAATAGCACAGCACAACAAAACACATAGTGCTAGTCCTGTACTGTACGATCTGTACAAGAGAGTTTCCCAAATAGTTTTTGTCAGCTGAGAGCATTTTGATTTAAAAATGCCCCTAAAATTTAAAGTTAAGATGTGACATCAGGCATGTGACATAGAGGTAAATGGAATGTTTTAATGTTATTTTTTTAAATTAGTATTTTAATGGTTTTATTTTAATTGTACATATTTATGGTTTAATTGTATTTAGATTTTTATTTAAAATTAGTTTTATTGTATATTTGTAATGGTTTTATACATTTTCATAGTGTTTTATTTAAAAACAATTTATTTTTGTACAATTAAATATTAGTTGTCTATTTGTTTTTTTGTTTGTTTGTTTTTACTTGTATTAAGCAATTGTTACATTTATTTTTATATCATTCATTTTAAATATTTTATAAAATTTTTTAAATGCATTTAACAGTTTTACCAAGCATTTGATTTGTATTAATTTTGTAGTATTTTATTTTAAAATGATCCAATTTAATAGTGCAGTTTTTTTACTTGCATCCAGCATTTTTATTAAATAATGTTTAACGTGGTTATTTTAAAATAATGTTTTTTATTATTTATTTATTTGATTAATTATGATTTTAATCAATTTAAACCACCTGCTTTTCTCTTAGAAACCTCACTGTTTCCACTGTTACCATATTCCATGCGCATATTCTATAATATACTGTTTACCCCATAGTCTGCACGCTGCCGTCCATACTATGTACTTAATATTGATATTCCACTCTCTATGGTCAATAGTCCATACTCTGTAATGAAGCATTTTCTCTCTCTGTGTTATCATGAAGTATGAGGTAGAGCCAGACCGATTTATCGGCAGGCCGATATTAGGCATTTTCCAAACTATCGGCACTTATAATGGCCGATAAATGAATATTTAAAAAAAAATAATAAAACCTGAGGAAACACCCTTACTGGTAACTTTGATTTGGTTGTTGTTGTTGTTGTTGTGTTTTTGTTCAAAGGACTTTAAAGTTTCATATATAAAGCTATTTTTATACATTTTATTTATCAGAACTTTAATATATTTTGATGTTCCTCTGTTCCGTTGTGACAATAATATTTTAGTGAATGAAATAAATAAAAAAAATATTGTCCGATATATCGGATTTTATAACCAACAAATTGGTATTGGCCTTCAAAATCCTTTATCGGTCGGGCTCTAGTATGAGGCAGACTAACGTGAGTCTGTTCTTCACAGGGACGAGGAGATCCGGGAGAAGTGTGGTGAAGATGCCGTTCATTACCTGTCGTTCCAGAGGCACATCATCGGTCTGCTGGTTGTGGTGGGAGTGCTGTCGGTGGGCATTGTTCTCCCAGTCAACTTCTCAGGCAACCTGCTGGGTGAGTCCTGCACAGGAGAGGTCAGAGGTCAGCGGTGTGACTGTCGGTCCATTAGAGGAGATAGAAATATATTCACTTAAAAAGTCTATATTCCACTTGAAAGTAGTCATTGGTGGCCGGTGTATTCAATGCTGATTATTTATTTTGGCTCATTTTTTCAGTTTCAGCATTGACTGTTGTAGGTAGCTATGTGCCATTAATTAACCCTGTTAAGCATACTGTAGTATATCTAAACAAGTATTTTACATATTTAGCCAGTAAAAGGCCTTCTAGCAAAAATGGCGCAAACACCCACCTTCAGTTCGAGCTTCCCGTGACTTTTTACTGTAAAAGTTTTACTGATTTATGTAAAGTAAACAAAATAATTATATTTGTATATTTTTATATTTAATATTGTAATAGTTGTATGATTTTATGAAGGTTTTTTATGCTGATTTTGTTAAATTATTTATTTAAATTGTATTTAATTAAATTTAATAAATACATTTTAAATGAATTTAATTTAATAAAAAGTTTTGCAAGCATTTCGGTTTGACCATTATTGTGAAGTAGTGCAGTCAAATGATTAATTGTGATCAATCGCATCCAAAAAGAAAAGTTTTTGTTGGCATAATACGTGTTTTTTTTTTTGTTATATTTATTTTGTATATATAAATACACATGCATGTATTATACATTTACATATCTACAGGTCCTTTTCAAAAAATTAGCATATTGTGATAAAGTTATTTTCTGTAATGTACTGATAAACATTAGACTTTCATATATTTTAGATTCATTACACACAACTGAAGTAGTTTCAAGCCTTTTATTGTTTTAATATTGATGATTTTGGCATACAGCTCATGAAAACCCAAAATTCCCAAAACCCCAAAAAGGAATTTGGGGTTTTCATGAGCTGTATGCCAAAATTTATTTATATTTATATATTCACACAATAAATATTATAACTAAATGTTTTTTATATATTTTTAAATGTAAGCATGCATTTGTGTATTTATATATACATAATAAACATAAATAGTGCACACATATATTATGAAAACAATTTTTATTTTGGATGCAGTTAATTGCGATTTAATCGTTTGACAGCACAAGGGTTGGGTCGATAGACGATACCATCGTCCATCACTGATGACCGATAGACATCACGATGCTGAGCCGGCATCACGATCCCTCTCTCACCTGCTCGCACGAATACTGTTATTTTTGTCAGTCGTGGGGCGGGGCTTGGTGTTTAAGTTAAAACTAAACAACCGCCGCCTACGATGACGATGCCATCGCCCATCACGATGTTTCACATTAGACATCGTACGATGCCAAATTGGTCGACGTTACCCAACCCTAGACAGCACTATTTAAAGCCTTTTTATTTTAACTGTATATTATAGCATTTTATTCATTTCTATACTGTTTTTAACATATATATTTTTTTTTATTAATTGCATTTTAATTCTACATTTTTTTTTTTTTTTACATTTTACTAGTTTTAAGTGGATTGTATTTTAAAATATGCATTTTTTTACTTGTCTATTATTACAAAATGTTTTATTTTAATTGTACATTTTTAGGATTTTATTATCTTCTAGTAAATGTTTTGTTTTAATTCAAAACATTTTAAATTAATGGTTGTTTTAGTTTTTTAATTAACATGTAATTTGTTACACGTTACATGTACTTGCTATTACAATAAAAAAAAATGATGCAAAAGTAACCTTAAGCCAAACTCTTATCCTAAACTTAACCATACAGTAAATAGTCAATATTATTCAGTACTAAAATCACCTTAACAAGGACACCTTAAAATGAAGTGTAACCCTATATATTTCATGTGTTCACATCATGAGTTATTGTATCAGCCACAAAGAGCCGGTGATTATTGCTGATGTTTATCGAGCGGAGATGAAGTGAAAAGACATACGACTCCTATTATCAGCCGGTTCTGTTTTTCTGGGGACAGAACTCTTCATCATTAGACGCTGCCCCGTGTCTTTGGCCTCTCGCTGTAGATTATCATCAGAGAGGGTTAATCCACGGCGCTCCGCTCTGGTAATGAGATTGAACTTCTATCTGCTCGCCGGGTAATTGGATGCCTGTTGCAGAGAAAGAGAGCGGCCCAAAGACACAAAAACTAATGGGAAGAGGTCAAACAGATGAGGACGCTTCACACGAGTGCTTGGAGACACCAACAATGTGGACAGAGTCAAAAAAAAAAAGTGCTTCCGTATTGTATTTAAAGTGCTCTATTTTATATTATTTTTATTTTGTACTTCATATACTACTTCAGATCAACTGTGAATATGAATAGGAACTAAAATGCACTTTTAACATGCTGTAAAATGTATCTGTATGTATAATATGTATTTAGTCACGTCTTGTGTGTAATAGTGTGTGAATGACATTTTAGTATTTTAAGTACAAAATCAAGCACTTTAAGTACATTTATGGAAGTGTTTTTTAACCTGGGAGGACATAGAGTTTGGTCAGAAACAGGCTTGATTTCCAGCATGAGACATATTATACAGTAGTTTGTTGATTCATGAGTCATTTAGGAATGCAAAGCAACTATAGAAATTGTCTGCTCCTGAAATGCATCAAAAGATGAAATTTCATATCTGTAGTTATACTTATACTTAACATACTTGTGTATGTTTTAGGCCTTAGATGGAAAGAAAGAAATATTTTGAATTATTTTCTATATTTTTAGATTTTCCGTTTTCGTTTTAATTTCACAGTTGTTTTATTTATTTAAAAAAAAAATTGTCTGTATAGTATTTTGTTTATTTAGTTATAGTTTATTTTGATTGATTTTTATTTTGTTGTATATTTTAAGTTTATATTATTTATTTTGTTATATTTATTTATCTTTATATATTTTATTACATTTAATTATTAATATATCTTTATTTATTTTTTCAGTCTTTCATACATTTTTCTTTCTTTTCAAAATCTTTCTTTTGAATTCTGTGCGACAGTGTTTCCTGAGAATGACTCTATTGTTAGCTTTGAAAAGCACAAATGAAGTTGTTTTTGTTTTTTGTCCTCAGACAATAACGCATACAGCTTTGGACGCACAACAATCGCCAACTTGAATTCTGGGTGAGACATTTTATTCCTTGCGCACATATTTCAACCCCCCTCCGTACTCTTTAATTGAAGAAGTCATAGTGTATCTTGAGTATTCTGGGTTATGTGGACGTGTCTCTTTCTCTCTGTGATTCAGAGATAACCTTTTATGGCTGCACACGTCATTTGCCTTCATGTACCTGCTCCTCACCGTCTACAGCATGAGACGCCACACCTCCAAGATGCACTACAAAGAAGATGATCTGGTATGTGATCCGCATCTATTTCAAACAAATATATACATATTAGTGCTGGCAAACAATTAACCGCTAGTAATTACATCCAAAATAAAAGTTTTAATTTGCATAGTGTGTGTGTGTACTGTGTACATTTATTATGTATATATAAATACAACCACATGCATTAATATATTTAAGAAAAATATGTTTATAAATTATATAATTGTATAAGCTTTTTAGTTTTTAGTCTTTCATTTTTTTAGGGTTTTTTTTCTTTCTTTTTTTTCAGGAACAGAACAAAATTTTGCAAATGCTTTAAAGCGCTCAAAATAAACATTTATTGATATTTATTTTTAGATATCATACAATAATTATTTAAGAGATTATAGCCATTTAAAAAATAATAATGTTGCATCATGTTTGGGTCATTTTGGAGCAACGTGCCATTATTTTATATGTGTATATATATATATATATATATATATATATATAAAGCCATATTAAAGTTATATTAGTCAGAAACCTTAGGGTAAATATATTTTATTTTGTCAATCTCACACACTTTTGAGACTGAATTGTGTTGATAAAATTAATATATGTATGATAAACCATTGCGTAATTTAAATAAATATTATAAAAGTGATAGTTTAAAAATATGTAAAAATTAAATGTATTTTCTTCTCGTTTTTTTGCATCTTTTTTTTGTGTGTGTGCATATATAGTGCATCATAAACATTTTACTAAACATCTCTATATGGCTAATACAGGTTTACAACAAGATTAAAGGATTTCTGGCTGAACGTTTCCTTTATTTTGTGTACAGTAATAACAGAAAAGCCATCTGGAGGAGTCTGGTGACGTGTGCAGCTGCAGCGACACATGCTGTAACGCTTATGAAATATTCATGAAGTCTGTCTATAGCGCTGACCTACATTTCTCAGCCGAGCGTTTAACATCGTCCTCCAGCGTCTGTGCATGTGTAAATAACCTAAATTTCACATCTTCCCCTCTCTCTCCTCAGGTCAAACGCACTTTATTCATCAATGGCATCTCCAAATATGCAGAAGAAAGCCATATAAAACAACATTTTGAGTAAGACGACTATTTCTCTCCGTTTCCTTCAGAAATGATGAGCAAAAAGTTAAAGGCACAGTACCATATAAATGCTTGGGGTCTGAAAAAAGTCTCTTCTGCTCACCAAGGCTGCATTTATTTGATGATAAAATACAGTAAAAATGTAGAAATATGTTTAGAATTTAAAAGAACTGTTCTATGTGAATATATGTTACAATGTAATTTATTTCTGTGATGCACTGCTGAATTTTCAGAGTCACATGATCTTCAGAAATCATTCTGATATTAGTTTATAAGTTAATGTGTGGACCAATGCGCTGCACATTGAAAATTAATCTAATAAATTAGCATAAATTAGCTCATTAGCTCAAGAACAAAACCTATACGTGTCAAGTATAACATGGCACTATGTCATTTGTTAAATGATTTCAGGATTCACAGAGAGATTAAAAGAACAACAATTAAAACTTTTCTAAGATTATAATGCCTCTGTGATCAAAAAATATTGATTTCTGATTAAAAACGTATTAAATGTTCCTTAAAATATGTGATTTTTATTGGAATCTGATTCAAATTATTTTATTGTGTATCTATTAACATTTGTAAAATTTTAAAGAATACATTTGAAATGTTTTTAAAGAGAAATTGGCTACTTAATTCTGCCATTAAAGGAAATAAATAAACCCAATAAATGTTGACTGTATTATACCTCAGTAGAAATGTAAACAATAGTTTAAAAGAAATGGTGATGTATTTTATTTTTCAGGATTGTTTGATGAAACGAAAGTTAAAAATAACAGCATTTATTTGAAGTAGAAATCTTTTGTGACATTGTACATGTGTTTACAGTCACTTTTGATCAGTTGAATGCATCCTTGGTGAATAAAAGTAAAAATAAAAGAAATTTAAAGGGTTTTGTTTCCAAACAGAAAAAGTAATAAAATTCAGTCATAGCAAATACCTTGAGAAAATGTATAGTTTCTAAAACGAGTAAATCGCCTGTGTTTGAAATTCCCAAATTACCCAAAGTATCACTGTTAGCTGATATTCTGACGTCATAAAGCGTGTGTGATGCTGATGTCTTCATTGGTGTGTCACAGACAGGCGTATGAGAACTGTGTGGTGCTGGAAGCGCGTGTTTGTTATAACGTGGCCAAACTGATGTCCCTCAACGCTGAGAGGTACGGTTCTGGCTCAGCATAGGAAGCTCCACTTATCTGACCTCTGACACCTGCCATCGAGCTGTTAAACGGGAGCTGAGCTTCTCTGTGTGTGTGTGTGTGTGTGTGTGCTACAGGAAAAAGACTGAACGCAGTAAGAAGTTTTTCACGGATCTGATGGCTA
>JAUMHI010000052.1:17095610-17107500 GCA_032359435.1 Enteromius unitaeniatus | reverse complement strand
AGGCGACCTGTAAATGGCCTCGTCTGAGGCAGCAAGGAAACAGCCTTGTCCAGGTATGGAGGGTAACGGCCTTGGCTGAGGCGACCTGTAAACGGCCTCATCTGAGGCAGCAAGGAAACGGCCTTGTCCAGGCATGGAGGGTAACAGCCTCGCCTGAGGCGGGAAGGGTAACGGCCTTGGCTGAGGCGACCTGTAAATGGCCTCGTCTGAGGCAGCAAGGAAACAGCCTTGTCCAGGTATGGAGGGTAACGGCCTTGGCTGAGGCGACCTGTAAACGGCCTCATCTGAGGCAGCAAGGAAACAGCCTTGTCCAGGTATGGAGGGTAACAGCCTTGTCTGAGGCAGCAAGGAAACAGCCTTGTCCGGGCAGGGAGGGTAACGGCCTTGGCTGAGGCGACCTGTAAACGGCCTTGTCTGAGGCAACAAGGAAACGGCCTTGTCCAGGCATGGAGGGTAGCAGCCTCATCTGAGGCGGGAAGGGTAACGGCCTTGGCTGAGGCGACCTGTAAATGGCCTCGTCTGAGGCGGGGAGGGATGGAAAACACAGCCTTAGCAGAGAGAGAGCTCTAGTAACAATGGGCTACATTCATATCATTATTTATATTTGTCCTGTTTCTGACAACAGAAGCTTTAGGTTAAATATATAAAATGAGAAATTAGGTGCGATAAAATACGTTACGTGACCACAGGGAATGAAAATAATATGCCGTGCTGACGTAATGAATATGCAGATTACATATGATGTCATCTGGCGGCGACTGGATTCTTTCGCGTGGGTTTGTTTTGGCAGCTGGAGTGGAAGGGATTCATTCAAATTCAAATTTTATTTGTCACATACACAATCATACAGAGTACTATATGCAGCGAAATTGGAGATGTTTTTTTTTCACCCGGCACCTCCTACTCAGACCTACTTAGACTCGGATTAGAGCGCGTGAGCTAGCGGCCTTGAGTTTAATCCGCGGGCTCCCGTGGGGATTCAGCCGGGCTGGCTGGGGCTGGAAGGGGAGCTGGGTCCTTGATCGAGCTGGGAATGGACGAGTAATCGGCATTTAGGCAGCTTGTCTGGTAGAGCGAGATCATGCAAAAGAAAGACGACATGCGGAAAGGGTGGAGATGGGTCTATTTACAGTGGGAAGGATGGATCTGATTGGCTGGTGAGATGAGGAGATGATTGGACAATGCGATTTTGTGCACGCTCCTCTCAAAACTCTTTTAGAGAAACATCACTAATTTAACGTGTCCGATGTTGCTACTTGCCAACATTTTATAAGAGACTGTGCATCTCTCAAAAGTGTTCGGCTAAAACAGTGAAACTTTAAGTTAATTTTCTTTACTAACAGCAATTGCACACCATAAAAGATTTAAGCATTCAACGACACCATAGTATAAATTCACTTAACCAAAAAAATTAACTGTGGAATGTTATCAACACTTAATTATGATGTGAAGGGGGTGGGGCTCCGATTATTAGTTACAAAATAAACAATTACCAAAAAAAAAACTAAAACCCAATAGAAACCATCACAGAAATTCTAATGGATTCCATTAAAATACCAATATGAACCATTAACCTTTTCCAGTAAAACAAACCAATTACAAACCATTTCAAAATTCCTGTTTGTGGTGTGTTTTGGGCACTTTTCCAATAGGATTCAACAATAGAATCCATCACATACCAGTAGACCATTACACTTTCCATTAAAGCCAATACAATTCCCATTCGAACCATTCAATCCATTACATTTTCTGTTGTGTTTTGGGCATGGTTCTATTGTTTTTATTTTAGCAGAGTAGCCTAGTTCATACACTACATGGTGAGGTTAAGTACGTAGTATAAATGTGTAGTGTCTAGTGTGTCACTCCTATAGCTCCTATAGCATTATTTGATTTCAGATTTATTTGAAGGCCTACTTTTGATTAATATATTCCTTTTCCATAAGTAATTTTGACAATGACGCATTTGTTCTTGACATCTGTGCAGTTTTGACTGTAACTTCCCCTGAATCTGTCATCTGGTTTTCAGTCAGACCACGTGAGCAGGTTTCGTTGCAACATTTGGTTTCAACCTCAGACAGCATGTGCATCTCACTACACAAACGCTTGCAAGTATTTAATCAGATCTCCTGAATCATTACCTAAATGAGTTTTAATGCACATTCGTATCAGTTATTCCGGAGACAAATCATATTTACAAAGTACCGGTACAATGCATTTATAACAACTAAAGACTGAATTTGGCTTCCATTTTTGAAAATATACTCTAAATATAAGTTTTAGAAGCTTACAAATGAGTTACAGTTATAATATGGGGAATCTGTATTAGAAAAAAGCTAATTGTAAAACAAACTCTGCTCTCTCATTATATCATTGTGCAGTTCTGTGTTAGTTTCTTTTTTAAATTGTTTAATTTATGCAGTTACAGGAAATCTGCAGGAAGAAAAAACACATAGTAAGCAAGAACGTCATGTGAAGCTATAAAGTGGCTCAGCTCTCAGTACAAATGAAGTCATAAAAGAAATAACACATTTATTTGAGATGAAAACTTGTATATAATGTGGACATTCTGCGTTTGATAGTATTTTTGAAGTTAAGAAAATCTTTACTTGTTTATCGTTATGGGTTTCCTTCATTTAAATGAGTTTGTTACAACCACAAGATGAAATACAGAAATGAACAGTTTTTAATAATAATAAAGCATATCATATTTATCACTTCGGCGTCTTGTAATGTAGTGTTGAGAAGAAAAGCTGTTCAATATGTTACGAGGTAGAGTGGGTTGGTTTGTTGAGCTTAAAACTTCACATTGATGTTTTTATATAAGTTCAATATAACATGATAATGCACAATAACTTCATATAAAGCATTGTTGTTGCCCATCTGGTCATTAAAAGACTATAATACAATATTTACCTTACATAAAAAACTAAAGAGGTGTATACAAATAACACGCTGTTCTGTTCTCTCGTGAAAATATATCTTTAAAGAAAGCTACGAAACAAATAGTTCACATCCAAAAATGGTCGTTGAGAGTAAATGATGATTTTGGAGGAACTAAGAATTGGAAATATTTTACAAGAAGTATTTCTTAAGCAATAATAATGGTTGTATGACTTATACACTACCATTCAAACTTTTTGGGTCAGCAAGATGTTTTTGGAAGCTTTAAAACAGCTGTTTTCTGTGTGAGTATCTGTTAAAATATTTATTTCTGTGATCAAAGCTGAATTTTCAAACCGGTCTTCAGTGTCACATGACCCTTTAGAAATCATTTTAATTTGCTGCTCAGGAAACATTTCTGATTATTATCAATGTTGAAAACAGTTTTGTGGAAACCGTGATATATTGTGTATTTCTGGATTCTTTGATGAATAGAAAGTTTAAAAGAACAGCATTTATTGGACATGTAAATCTTTTGTTTCATTATAAATACGTTTAATGCAACTTTTGATCAAATGAATGCATCCTTGGTGAATAAAAGATAATGAAATCTTATTGACCCCAAACCTTTAAACAGTAGTGTAGGCTTTAAGACCTTTACATTTAAGAGCAATACAATATCATATTTAAGGCTTAAAGCATCCAGCATCAGTGACTCTGTGTGGCGCAAGATCAGCTTGTGATGTTTTGAGTTTGTTCTTCATATGACTGAAGGTCTCATCACTATTCACTGAGACTTCACACGAGCGCTCGAAACAGAAACGAAAGAGACGCTCCGAGAGCCAGACCGAGGGACAGGAAGAAGGCCATGATCGCTCCAGCCGTCTCTGCCTCGCTCGCATCCACCTTCCTGTCCACAAAAACAAGAGACTGCTAAAGAAACAGTAGAAGCCCAAAAGAAACCATCACAGAATTCCAGTGGTTACATTAAAATACCATTAACTATTAGATTTTTCCTACACTCTCAGAAATAAAGGTACAAACGCTGTCACTGGGTAAATTTTCAAACGGTACATGTTTGTACCTAAAAGGTACATCTTCGTGTACATATTTGTACTTAATAGGGGACAAAAATGTAACTTTTTTTTATTCTGAGAGTGAAAAGGATTTAACATCCCACCAATATTATCATCACATACCCATCCTGTAGACACCATTATAGTTTCTAGTAAAACCAATAAATTGTAAATAATAAATGTTCTTATGACTGATTTTAACTAATAATAAAAAAGAAATATGCAATCACCATGTATTAGTAATAAACTGATAAATATATAGCAGGCCAATGATTCTGAAACCAGACTGTTTTGAGTCACCATTAACTTCCATAGTATTTTTTTTTCCTACTATGGAAGTCAATGGTGACTAAAACGGTCTGGTTACAAACTCTTTTCAAAATATCTTCCTTTTGCGTTCGGCAGAACGAAGAAATACATACAGATTTGGAACTACTTGAGGGTGAGGAAATGATGACAGTGTTTTCATTTTTGGGTAAACTATTGCTTTAACGATTCCTTTAACTCAACTTTTAAATTTTCTACTTTTTTATTTTACCAATTTAAAAAAAGGGTCAAACAAAATGCATGTTATTGTTTATTTAGGGCTGACCTAAACAAGATATTTCACACAAAAAAAGTTTACATAGTCCAAGGAGAATATAATAGTTGCGTTTATAAACACAACCGCATTCAAAAGTTTACACACCCTTCATTCTTAATACTCTTTTGTAAAATAATTCACATTTTGCAGGTTCTGTAATCTTCTGATCTCAACTTTATTATTACTTATATTAATTTATGGCTACTCCTTGTTATATTTTTGCAAATGATAAATAAATTAATTTAAAAATCTGATACCAATTACATTTAGTTAATGGCTAAGTTAATAAGATTGATGCATCTAAAAAATATAGATTAAGCATTTGACTCACTTGGGCCCAAAGCACATGCACAGACTGGCCAGATATCCGTTAGAAAAGGCAAAGAGGATCATGAAGGCGATGAACCAGCCGTCGTGTGAGAAGTAGACGGGCAGATTGAAGCGAGGCTGGACGTTACAGAGCATGAAGAGAGGGACGAAAATCACACGGGCCACTAACAGACCCGGCAGCAGCTTACTGTCTTTACCAGGCTGAAAATAATACAACAAAACACATGCATAAATAGCATGAACTATTCTGCTGTTAAACAGCTGCACTGAATTACATTGCTCACAGTAACTAATATCCATCCAGTCATCTTTATGTATTACTGTAAATCCTCTCACCTGCTGATTCTGAGACGCAGATATTTTGTGAGTATATTCATGTTTGTGTGATTTATTACTCTGAAAGATCCGTGTATAAACACAAAACAGACGCAAAATAATAGTTGTACGATCCTCCCTATCTGCAGCAATGAGAATCTACAGCGACTTTAACAAGTGTTTGAAAATATGTGTCTTTTCTACCAAAAATATTGTAAGATGCGTAAACACTTTGCAATGAGCAGGAGTCATTTATACTAATGATATGCCAATCAAAATGTTTCATAAAAAGACGACTGACAGTAATAGAATTGATGTTGAAAATGAAGTTTTTCTTACCCACGTACAGACTGCGGTCAGACTCCGACCAAGCCAATCAAACATGTTAAACAACAGGAAACAAGACACTGGGATGAAATACAGCTCTGGAGAGACAGAATGAAGTCATTATGTACTGAAGCTTTATTACAAGCAGCAAAAAAATCTGACATTAAAGTTTTTTAATATTATATATTGTGATGAACTTCATAGTTTGTAAAAGCAGAAACAGCAGCAGATGAGTTGTGGTCTAAATGTCTTTAGGATGCTTGCGCAAATATTTCACCACACAAAACACACAGTTTGTTTTCCTGTTGTCTGTAACAATATTTATAAAAGCATATTTCTGCCATGGAATGAAATAAATATTTAAATAAATACATTTGTATTCCCAATTCAGACATTTTTTCTCACAATTCTGACTTTTGTCTCTCAACAATGCAAAATATAGGCAATTCTGTAAAAAGAAAAAAGTCTGAATTGCGAAATATAAACACTTTGATTGCATGAAAAAAAGTCTAGATTGCATGTTTTTAACTTGAGTTTATAACTTATCCAGCTTATCCAAAATATGAGATAAACTCAGAATTGCAAGAAAAATGTTCTATTTTTGAGGAACAAGTTTTTATTTCCCAATCCAGTTTTTATGAACAGAAAATGTAAAAGCCAGAATTGTGAGGGAGGAAACAACAACAAAAAATTGTTCTCACAATTCAGATTTTTCTTTCTCTCAGAATTCCGAAATATAAACTGAGAATCTCAAATCAGAATTGCGAGGTGTTAACTTGAGGATATAACCTGCAATACCAAAAAATAAAAAATAGTTTTATCTTACGATTTTGACTTTTTGATATAAACTCTTAAAAAATTATTTTATAAAACTGTATAATATTTTATATGTTATATATTATAAAAAGATGATTTGTGGTATAAAAATTGCTTCTTTTATTTCATTCCAAAAATAAGCTTCCATAATAATCAGACTGTGAACTGATCTCTCACCCCATGCTCCACCATCAGCGACTGTAGATTTAACGTCCACAGTGATGGCGGGAAACGTGCCGATGGTGATGGTGAAGGCGAAGCACACAGAGAACGCCATAACCCAGATCTGACCAGAGAAACACAAGAAAACTGGTTGCTAAGGTGTTGTTATGCAGTGTTCTGAGTGTTGTTTCTATCCAGTTCCTAAGGTGTTCTAGGTGTTGTTGCTATACAGTTGCCAAGGTGTTCAATATGTTGTTGCTATGGCATTTTTAAGTGTTGTGGCTATGCAGTTAATGAGGTGTTTGTAAATGTTGTTGCTATACAGTTGCCAAGGTTTCCTGGTTGTTGTTGCTATCTAGTTAGGAGCTAGCTAGGAGTTTGTAATTGCTGTTGCAGTGCAGTTACTAAGCAGCTGTTGATTTGAATGTGTGTTTACCTTCTTAAAGATGGTCAGCATGGACGGTGTTTGTTTGTTGTCATCTCCAGTGCCTTTGTGCCGCTCATCTACAAACAGCTCAAGTTTAAAACAAGTTTTTGATTGATATTCTGTCTGGCTTTGATTAGAATTTTCATGACGTCACCTTTCTTCAGCAGATCCAGCTTGTTCTCCTCATCCTCAGCTGGATTGCTCTGCTGCCCCTCCTGATAGTACTGAAAAAACGCCTACAGAAGGAAACCGCAATTAGACTGTAAATGTTTGAAACTTTAAATCAACAGCTTCAGTTTTATCCAGTCGCTCAGATCTTACCAGTCTAGGAAGTACAGCATACGATGCAATTGCAAGAGAAATAACGACACAGGCTGTGATGAAGTATCCAAACGCACTGTCATGCATAGCAGAACCACCTGAGAGAGAAAATCAACTTAATATGAACATGACTTTCCCTTTGGTTTGCTTTTTGCAATTGAGTGTAAATTAATTTATTTAACAAAAATTACAATGAGGCAGTCTTAGTATTATTAAATAAATACTTTTTCAAGAGATGACATGACATTCAATGGCGGAGAAGGGGTGGAGGAGGGATGCATAAAGCGAGATGAGGGGAAATGAAAGCTGGGAGAATTTATAGTGAAGGGGAAGGGATTTGATTGGGTGCAGATAAACAAGGGATGATTAGAAGACTGGCTGCCAGCCGTGTGTGATTACTCGTTCCCGATCTTTTTGCAAAACATTTACTATATATTTTTTTAATAATTGGATGAACTTTAGAAATTATGTGTAATATTTTTGTTTAATATTATAGTATTATATTTCATTATATTTATGTAATATTATATTTAATAAAATACAATAATTATTAATAATTTAAATATTATAATTAATAACATTATTATTATTATTATACAAAATTCTAATTTTATATTTTTTCGTATAATAATTATATTCATTAAAATTTTATTCATTGTATAAATTAAAATTTTATATATATATATATATATATATATATATATTAAATCATATTATATATTATCATTTTTATATATATATATATATATATATATATTGATTTATGGCATTATTAGTATATATTATTTATAATATTATTTAAAATCACCTAATCATTTAAAAATATAGAATTAATTTCCTTAACTTGCAATTAATTAATATATAATTATTGTAAATTTTTTAACTCAAGGATTTATAGTAAATGTTAAAATTATAAATATATAATTAATTAATATTTTAACTCAGTATATAAAGGGTTTTTATTGTTTTAAGTCACTTACATTTCTGAATATATAAATGATTACCCTAGCTTGTATTTAAGGTGCTTATTATATTTTTTAATTGAAAAAGTGTGATTTGAGGGTTTTTTTGCATGGAAAGCGCCATAGATTTCAGTTGTAGGTGCATTAGTGTGATGGCTCTGGGTGTAAGTGTGCTTGACTGTAGTTTGAGACTCACTGGCGATGGCACAGATCATGGAGAAAGCAGCGAAGGTTCCTGCGAGTCCCTGTCCGCTCATGATGGGTGTCGTGTAGGACGCTGGCAGGAGTCCGGCCATCCCGAACAGACTTCCCTGAAGAACAGCTCCGAATGCTGGGATCAGCACAAATACATCACATTCACCACACGCTCTGCTTCTATAAGCTCTAATGCTTTAGTTGTAAGAGTCTCACAATTAATGCAGACGATTTTGACCATGGTGATAATGAAGAAAGGCAGCGGCTCCAAATCTACTTTGACCAGGATGGCGGTGAGCAGAAACACCACAAGAATAGCCGTCAGACTCCCTGCAATCCGGATCTTCTGAGGGATTCTGCAGATTTCATCACAGTCTCAAAAATGATTGAAAACAGGATTCACAATTGCCTCATAATTTACCCCAAAATTCCTTAAAGACAACCAAGCATTGTCATTTTATTTTATTATTTTATTTTAAAGACAGGTCATTTTTGTTTAATTGCCATTAATGCCAATGTGCAAAAATAAATCAGTGAATAAATAAATTAAAAAGAGTAGTAATATAATATTATTAATAAATAAATCCAATTTTTTTTTCTAAATAAGAAAAAAAGTTTTTAATCCATTTAAATAAGTAAATATATGTAATGAATAAATGTACTTATCAATAAAATGAATAAAAATGTTTAATGAAATAAATACAAATATCTATATAAATGAATAAAGTATTGATGTAAATATGTTTATTGGTTCAGTTAAATAAATAGCTAAATCAATAAAAATATACATTTAAATAAATATTTATAAAAAAATATTTACATCAATGAAAACATTTAAAAATAATTCAATAAAAATGTGCATAAAAATAATTCAATTAAAATGTTTACATGTATACAAGTAAATAAATACATTTATTAAAATAAGTAAAAAAGCGTCCTACAACAGGCTTCACTTTATATATGCATACTAATTTTTTTTTCTTTTAGGATGAAATCACTCTATGTAGGCCACATTGAAAGTCCTTGCTCGTTTTTATATGCGGTTTTTTTTTTTCGTAATGCCAAATTTTGTATTTTTTTTTTTTTAAGTTTTGGAGGCAGTGTGAAAACATGATTGAATGTTAACGTATGAAAAAAAAAAGATGACAATTTTGTGCAGTGACCTTTAGCTTAACCTCTGCACTGCTGTGTGTTAATGAGTCTGACCTCTGATGAAGCACTGAGTTGAGGCAGGTGAAGGCCAGCAGAGGAACCATGGCACACAGCGTCATCACATTGTTAAACTTGGCCTGTAAGACGCTCCGGGAGCCTTCTTCAGTTGTATTGACTGAGAAATTGGCTTCACTTAAAGGATCTGCGAGACGCCCTGTGAAATACTGCGAGACAAACAGGCCAAAAAAAACAGTGAGAGGTGTTTTTTGAAGAGTGCAGTTTTGCACTACTCTTGTCAGCGTTTCTGGTCTGCCTTTTCAACCAACACAAGAAGTTCGGCTTCACACGAAATATATGACGCAAGTTGTAAAAATTCTTACCACGGTGGCTGTCATGAAGAAATTCCATGGTAGCAGCGTTCCCAACCCCAGCATGAAGAAAATCAACCACACGCCATTATATCTGTCAAAAAGAGCAGTGTTTGACTGCTGTTGTAGCAATGCACTTCTACACATTCTGAGTTAGATTAAAGATACAAAAAAACTACAGAATACTCAGTAAATATGTGATATCTGCTTTTGCTTTAGTTTTTAGGAGTGTGAATCGGTTCAGACGTGCCTCTGCACATGTGGTGGGACTCTAGATAAAGATATAGATGCAGCAGAAAGACAGTGTTCTTGTTATCTGCCTGAGACACAGATATTTACTGATCTTCAACTCACTTGTCTTTGGGCACCTGAGGGTCCATGTCTGTGAGATTCTCTGTAACGAGCCGCCGTTTTAATGTTTATACACCTGGAAGCAACACGGACTTGTTTCAACACATAAAATAATGGTCAACAAAATGCATAAATATGAACATAAATACATGCATACAAAGAAGTGAAGAAACCAGAAAAGCGAGAAGGGGTTTACATGAATCAGTAATAACATATTATGCCAGGTTAACAAGAAAATAAATAACTTTTTCATAATACATTTGAACGTTTTCTAATATATAGCCTTAAAATATGCATGTTTTCGTAATTACTATAAAAAAAAAAACAGACAGAAAAATTAAGAAATACCACATATAATGCCAGACTACAAAGTTATTTTTAAGTTTAAAAATATACATGAAAAATAACATATAAATGTATTCTAAACAAAAGTGTTATATTATACAGCCGATTATTAAAAACATGCATTTATTTTGTTCACAAACTTACAAAAATAGAGAAAAATGTATAAATACAACATATTATGCAAGAATACAAACACGTATTTTTAAGTTTAAATCTAAACTATACATGAAAATAAATAAATAATATTTAAATGTATTATACATTTTTTTGGATTACATTGCCTAATACTTAAACATGCTTATATTTTATAATTACCAAAATAAAATTAAAAATATAGACACAAATGAATAAATACTGCATTTAAAGCAATAATTAAATAAGTTTAAATCTCATCTCAGTTTTTAAAAAATATTATTACAGGTGTTATTATTATAATTATTATATTTAAATCTAATCTTTCTTTAAAAAAAAACATAATTTCCTGTATATATTCATCAAATATGTCCTTTGTGAACATCTGAAGTGGATTGTAAAAGTTTGTTTTAGGTTTTCGGCCAACTTTGATGAACTTCTACAATCCACTACAGATGTGCACTGCTATATATGATCCAGTTGTCAACATTTAAAGTGAATCACAAGACTTGAGGACAAAAACACATTTTAGTTTTAGGTTTTAGAACAAGGTTTTCATCCACTTGGCTACTGTACTACTTTACTGCTACAGTTTAAATGAACTGTAAATACAACAATCAAAGTTATAAAAAAAAACTAGAAAATGAAAACATACCGTATATCATGCAACGTTGTTAAGCAAACTTTCATAGCATTTCTCAGAATGCACAGAAACCAAATGAAACTAGAGTTTCACAATCACTGCAAATAATTGAAAAAAGTGAAGTGAAATACTCACTGACCCCTCTCACAGCACAAATGCAGTTCTGCTTTAAACAGTACCAGACCCCAATAGAGCCCTGTATGACTCCGCCCACTCATGCATATGCGAAAAGGGGCTGCAGAATTTATTTTACTGATAATACTTATCTGAGTCTCTGCACCACAACACCCAAACACACCAAAAACACAACTTGACACGTCTGAAAAACAACACAAACCACTGGACTTCAGTGTAGACATCCTCAATCACAAGACAATGGTCAGAAGAAATAAAAGGGAATAAAGTTATATATTATATGTACACAGACATAATTATGGGTGGTGGAAGCCACCCATATTACTATCGCTCTGAAACAGGTTTATCGGGCGTGGTTTAGCCGCCGAAG
>JAUMHI010000052.1:17079741-17095482 GCA_032359435.1 Enteromius unitaeniatus | reverse complement strand
CCGGCTTAACGGTGACGTTGCCACCGTTCACCACCCATTTCAAAATTTCTGCAGGAATTTTGTGCATCGCTTCTAGTGTTAATTTATTGTTAAAATGTATTATTGAGTTAAGAAATATTTTATATATATATATATATAAATATGAATTATTATTAATATATTATTAGTCATTATTCATTTAATATTTAAATTATGGTATTATATTATTTTAAAAATATATATTATTTTTTATTAAATATATATATCTAATATAATATTTGTTGTTATTATATATATATATATATATATATATATATATATACATACACATTTTATATTGATATAAGTTTATAGAGTTAGAACAAAAGTTATTTATGAACAAACAATTTTTTATTCATGTTTAGTTTTTATATTAATATTGTATATTTGTCATAATAATATAATGAGATTATTAAAGTGTTTAGTTTTGTATTGTGAAATGAAAATGAAGCATGCAGACTTATGAGCAGTTGCACTGCACTGTTGAAGCATTTTAACCCAGTTACTGTATAGACCAGGCCTCAGGAATGAAACATATGCATCTTAAAAATGCTGAAGTACATTAAACTGATCACAAGACATGCAGAAATGAGAAGTGTGTCTTTTCTTCACAGGTCATAAGTTGCTAGAATTCAGCTGAGGTCTCTGTATGAAACAGGATTTCTCAGCTCACAGCTGTACCAGCAAACACCATCATCATCATCAGAGATAGTCTTCCTCTGACCTGATACGGCCTGCATCGCTGATATTAGCAGGTGAAAAGGACAGCGCTGTTTGGCCAGCGGCACATATTGTATAAGTTATGGGAATGTTATGTATGATGGAAAGCGTCCAGTGATTTCCCAACAGAAATATCTGCAGATAAGAACTGACAAGCAGAAATACAACTTGGCAAAATCCTCCTTGGAAAAAAAAGTAAATTACAGCAAGCTGCACAGTGTCAGAGACACCCTGCAGAACAGCTTTCCATGCATACACACATAGATCATGTATGCATATTAACATAAAGCTTACAAGTTTCTGTTCTTTACTAGTTTGTTTACAGTAAGGTGACCTTGGCTGTTTAGAAAGGCACCATTAAATAAAATTAAGTATAATTATTATTATCATTTTTATTTTTATTGTTCAATATAACAATTTATTAGAATACCATAATAATATTATCATTATTTTTTTTATTTTTTTTACAAATTAATAAAAATAATAATGTTTTTTTATTCTGATGTTTTAATTATTATTACATAATTTATTAGAAATATCACTACTAATAACTGAATCAATATTATCAAACCATTTAAAAATATATATTTATTTCGAGATTTATCAATCAATCATAGCTGTTAATATTATTACCTACTGTATAAATAAACAAAAATAAAAATTTCCTATAATAGTAATAGATTTGGGATTTTTTTCTCAAATCATGGGTGAAAAGGTGTATGATGAAAATATATATCAATATATCATAAAAAATTACTATTCATTTAAAAAAAAGAATGTGTGTGTGTGTAGTTTAGGGAATAACAACTGCAAAACCATATGAGGCGCAATGGTTAGAGACTACAAATCCCAGTCCATCTGTCATCAAGAGAAATTATGTCATGAATACTGCTGGTTTTTCTCTCAAAATCAGGAATCTGTCGCTTTGGAGTGATGCTTGCAATGTATTTAAAATTTTCTTCATTATTTCGGTATTTTACTGTTAATGTTGTAATGTAAGTCTGGATGGGATTAGCTTATCCTCAGGAGATCTTTGATTGCAATTAACTCGGTAAAACTCATTATACAACAAGAACGTTGCTTATAATGAACCGCCAGTTCAGACGGTAATAATCAGTTTGTTTGATTGACAGGTGAATCTGAACTCGTTATAGTGATGCTGCCCTCTACTGATATTAATGTATTGTACAGAAATATTTAAGGATAAAAATGTATACCATAAAACAAATATCATCATATTTTTGTTTTTCTTAATTAAGTAATACTTAAAAAATATCTAAATTAGGCATCAATACAGATATAGATGCCTTCAGTTATGGTTGGCATGGTATTCCAATATTTTTTTATTCTTATAATTTATTATGATTTATAAAATGATGAATAGAAATATGTTACATTACTCTCAGTGAAACTGAAACATTTTCTAATTGGTCCCATTCATAATTGGTAAATATGGCATGTTTTCAGCATTTTTTAAAACTGAAAACCTGACACCTAATTTAACGATAGAATGGATTATTATTCCTTTTCAGGGCTCAACATTAATGTTTTTGTTGCCTGCCAAATAAATAGTTTTGCCAATATTGTTTATTTATGTATTTATACAAAAAAATGTAACTATGGTTATTATGTTTCTTTGTAAAAAAAAAAAAAAAAACTGAATTTTTGTATAGATAATGATAAACAATATATATATTAATATGTGTGTGTGTGTGTGTGTGTATATATATATATATATATATATATATATACATTTATATATATTTTGTGTGTGTATATATATATATATATATTAGTGCTGTCAAACAATTAATCACGAATAATCACATCCAAAATAAGTTTTAGTTTACATGATATGTGTGTGTACTGTGTATTTATGTGCGTATAAATACACTCACACACACATACAGTGGGTAGAGAAAGTATTCAGACCCCTTTTAAATATTTCACTTTGTTAAATCTGTCTCAACCTTCAGTCTGCCAAGACCGAGCCTGATCTCTTGATTTTCTAGCCCCTCCTTTGACATTTTTCTCATCAGTCTGATTGGGATAGGTACTCGAAAATTTTCAGGCAAAAAAACGCCTCATTATCGACCCATCTTTATTCCCCCCATTATTTTTCAATCCCCAATATCAATAGCTTCATTGCAATCGAAGAATTTTCCCTCAGCTATCATGATATCGATCAAGCAATAGCTATGATCAAAAAATGGCAAAGGTTGATATAACCTCAGCATACACCCCTACTTTTGGCATCTCTTTGGCATCCGCAGAACTTCTATTTTGCAATCCCAAAGCAGCCCCAAGATTTTCGACATGCTTTCAGAAGCAATTTGCTGGATTTTAACAAATAACTACCAAATCCGCTACCTCATCCACCTCCTAGATGACTTCCTCATTATCTCCCCTCCAAACGATATCCCAGCAGCCAATCTCCTGATGGTCCAAAAAGTCTTTTCTGATCTGGGCATGCCCATCGCCCAAGAAAAGACTTCAAGACCCAGTTCCCTTATAGAATTCCTAGGCATTAACCTTGATTGCCAAAAATGTCTTGCTTCCCTCCCAAAAGAGAAAGTCGACAGAATCATTCTAGTTGCTTAAATACCTCATAGCTAATCCTCATTGTTCAAAACGCGAAATGTTGCCAGCTCTTCTGCATTTAAATTGCGCCAATTCCACATGCCCGCCCTTTCATTTTCCATTTGCTCACCCTAGCCTCCTCCACTCTCAATCTCGAAGACCAAATAGCCTAAACCACCAAGAACTCCAGCTCTGGCAAGGGGTTAAAATCCCTAGGGCTGGTAGTCTGCTAAACTCTCAGCTCTCTCCACAGACAGCAAACCAAACACACTTATTCTATTTGATTATTAATGAGGAAGCATGAACTCGTGAAATATATGCATTTTTGTTAGAGGTTTGATCAAATCACAGTCCCTGTGAGTAACATATGCAAAGCTGCTAATAAACTTTTAAAGCCATAAAGATATGCATGTAAACCACTACGCCCTTCACTATTTATAACCTCTGAATACACAACCATTAAAATCCTCCTCCCAACAGCGGCCTCCATCTGTAAGTCACGTATCTCCAGATCAGACACTTCTCACGGCGAGATGCGACATGAAAAGCTGCCTCTAAAAAGCATTATTTCTGCTGAACAATCTGTTGACTGACAGCATCATTGGCGCTCATTCTGTGGAAGACAATGAAAGCGTGAACTAATATACCTATCAAAACAAGCTGGGTCTTTTAATAGCCGCTCTGTTGGCTTTAGGAAGTTGCTGAGAAGTTCTTGAGACTTATCTGGACCTGCATTGTCGAATCAGAGGAAGACTGTATAAACAGAGAGACTGGAAACAGAGCTGATAGTGTTGAGAGAGCTGAGATCTGTTCATGAGATTACGGCTATTATACAAACTAGCGCGCCATATCCTTCTGTGGGCCCAAGACAAACTACGGTCACTCAGAGCAGTTTATCTTCCTGGGAGGTTGAATGTGGAAGCAGACTTTCTGTCGAGGCAGGGGCCAAGGCCCGGGGAATGGATGCTTCACCCGGAGGTGGTGAAGCAGATCTGGAGAGTGTTTTACAGAGCAGAGGTGGACGTCTTTGCGACGAAGGAGAATGCGCAATGTCCCCTCTGGTACTCTCTAGTTCATCCAGCTCCATTGGGGCTGGATGCCATGGTACAGACGTGGCCGAGGCTTCGTCTGTATGATTTTCCCAGCTACGAGGAAACAGTATGCCCTGAAGTGGAAACTTTTCACTTTCTGGTGTAGAGAGCGGAAGCAGGATCCAGTTAACTGCCCGGTCGGTACAGTACTGGACTTCCTGCAGGCTAGATTCTCCACTGGGGTCACCCACTCCACTCTAAAGGTTTATGTGGCAGCAGTATCAGCGTTCCACGCCTCAATAGATGGACATTCTCCATACATTCGTAATACATTTCCTCCGAGGTGCATTAAGGTTAAGGCCTCCGGCCCCATAGCGTCTTCTGGACGCGGCGTCTCGTTCCTTCGAGGAACTAGGGTTACAGTCGTAACCTGAGACGTTTTATTTCACCACAAAATCAAAAAATTGCATTCAAAATTATTATTGTGATTATATTTAGATTTTTTTTACATTGTTGTCATGACGATGCACATTTCCAAATTTTGTCTATTACAGTAACATAAAAGATCTTTATTTTTTTAAGTTTATATATATATATATATATATATATATATATATTATTGTATATTTAAAACATTTTTAATTAAAAGGAAATAAAAAGGAAATCTATTTAAATTCTAAAAACAAAATAAATAAACAAATATATATATATATATATATTATAATTTAAATATATTTCCTTTTAATTATTTTTTTTTTTAAATATACAATAATGTGTTTTATAATGTCACAATTAAAAAAACTTTTTTTACCCCCAAAAATATTTGTTGTCTAGTGCTTTTCGTGACACATTCTCTGAAAGCAGCTTTAGTCAATATGTTATGAATTTGATATATTTCAGAATTGTCTCTTGATTTATATTCTTGTACAGATGTTGCAGGATTAGACATGACTGAATTCCCCGTTGACACAACCACAGCTCGAGTATGTTAGTGAAACAGGAGCGGAATATCTACTCAACCACAAAACTGATCAGAAAAGTGCTTTCCTCTTACCTTTACTGAGCGGTTTTCTTCATTCACTAACTCCAGCAGAGGTTCGGAGGCGTCTGCTCACTCTAAAAGTGCAGATCACTAAAACACAATGTTTTGTACGGATTTCTGCCACGATGATGTCAAATTTTTTCCTGCCGTCTTACGAAACCAAATATGAGCTGTCTGTCTAATAACACCAACCAAACACGATCTGTTGGGTTACAGTGAACAGCCACAGAAAGAGTCTGAACTTGTGTTCTTCACTAAGACATGAGAGGTTTGGATCAGCCTGTGGTGAAGTCATGAACACAGTCAAATCACAGAGCAATGAGGAAAAGGAACAGTTTCACTTGAAAAGCAAAGCTAATGAATCAATCCGATTCGGTCTGTGATGCAACGCTGTTTGTCAGCCTGATAGTTTAGAGAATCATTAACCGCCCATAAGAGTTGTTATTATCACTCATATTGACTAATCATTTATGCCAAATTAACAGTATCATACTTTTATTCTGTGCTTTTGTGGAATATTATGATTTTTGTACTCTGATGAAATCATGCACATTATTAACCCATATAACAGTTTTATTTAATATTTTTTAACATGACAAATGTGAAGTATTTTAATCTTAACAATCACACAGAGCATAGGTGAAACAAACATGATTTATGTAGCAAAGCAATTCATAAGAATTATGTTTTGCAGTCATAATGAGATGTTTTATTGAGAAAGCATGACAATGCCAGTTATGCAAAATAATGAACTCATCTGCCAGGATTTTTCATTATCTTAAATTTTTTTTGTTTGTTTTAATTTTTTACATAAATGCATTTTGAGCTTAATAATCACATGTAATATATGGAGGGCCAAATTACTCAATACTTAATTATTAAATTAAATCATTAAATAAATAATGAAATACATAAATAATTGTAGAAATAAATGCAAAAATGTATTAATTCTTTTGTTATTTATTTATTTAATAATTTATTTATGTATTCATTCATTAATTTATTTCTTCTTTCATTAATCCATTTATTTATTTATTCATATATTTGTTTATTTATTTCATTTATTTATTTAGCAGAAATAAATACAGATGAATAATACAAAGAAACTAAGAAGCTAAAATGATAATTATTATTATGATAATCATAATAGTACTTTTATTTCTAATATTATATTATAATAATTAATTAGCGCAAAGCATTTATTAAGTAAAGGAAGCCTCATTTACTAAAAATAAATAATGAAACTACTTTGTAACTTATTTTATTAATAATTAATTTTCTTGCCATGTGTTAATTAATCTGTCATTTAATATTTGATATTCAGTATCATAAATTATGTTTTACAAAATATATACTTTTAATAATAAATATAATATGATTAACTTATATACTGTGTGTATTGTTATAATAAAGATCTGTTTATTATTTGAAAAAATATATTACATAATATTATAATATTATTATTGTGTTAATCAACAACCTATCAATAATGCACAGACTATTCTGTTCCCTGACTGTCTGTCAGTACGCTCAAAACATTAAAAGCGTATAGAGTTAAAGCAGCCCTACCTGCAGCAGCTGTGTGTGTTTGAACTCCGTTCAAAGAGCATCAGGGCTCTTATCTGCAGGAATGCTCTGAATGAGTGAGAGCTGACCACTATCAGCTGCAGCAAGGCCTAATCACTGCAGGGTCAAAGGTCAGCGTGAGCCAAGAGGATGTCCTGCTTTCCGTCCACTCACCGTTAGATTCACAGACTCAAATGGGTCAGTCATACACTAAGTCATTCCTTACTGGAGAAAGTTGCTGGTGTGGTGTTTAAACCGTTTTTATCTATTAGGCAGTGTGCTCCAAAACAGTTCGCAGTTAGAAGATAAAAGCGTTCAAAAATTGCATTTTCGGCACTTCTACCAAAACGGGTCAACGATTTTTTTGATGTCACCTCATACTTCCGCTTCTCATCAAATCTTCTAACCAATTGCATGCTCTCTAGAGTCTGAAGCGTCCGCCCCCTAGACTCTGAAGCAGCGGCTGAGATGTTCACAGTGTTTTTTGTACTGTGAATGGCACATAATGCACAATGCAGGCGATAGGGACGGATTCAGGCAGTGTAAACATGCTTTCACGTGAACCGTGGCAGTGTGCAATCATGTGCGTGAGTCAGCATATATTAAACATTTTTAAATCTACACAGCCTCAGCGTGATTATGATCACTAGTTTCTTTTAGTAATAGTTTCACATTGAATCTAGGGGGTAATCTACTTTGGCTGTCAAATGCGGCTTTAACGAGCTCAAGGACTCAGGAATAGTTCACCCAAAAATTAAATTTCAGTCATCGGTTACTCATCCTCGAGTAGTTTCTAAACCTGTATGAATTTCTTTGTTCTGAAAGTTTTCTTCAGAAAGTTTGTAAGCAGGTTGTTTTGGGTCACCATTGACTTCCATAGCATTTTGTTTTACCTACCATGGAAGTCAATGGTGACCAAAACAGCCTGCTTACAAACTTTCTGAAGAAAACTTTTGTAATCAGCAGGAAAAAAAAAAGAAATGCAGGTTTGGAACTACTCGAGGATGAGTAAACGATGACTGAATTTTCATTTTGGGGTAAACTATTCCTTATACTGAAAATTATTCTAATCAAATTTTAAACATTAAATTTTGAAAGCAATACAAACTGTGCAACTGCGCATCCAAAATAAAAGTTTTTGTCTAAATAATAATGTGTACTGTCTATATATAAATACACACACATACATTATATATTTTGAAATTATTTACATGTATATACATTTATATTCTTATATTTTATATATATACATACATGTGCTTGTATTTTATATACATAACTACTACGTATGTGTGTGTGTGTGTGTGTATATATATATATATTACTGTTGTACTGTAACTACGCAAAAAAAAAAATTTAATTGTTTGCTCAGTTTACTTAAATTAAATAAGCTAAAACAACACAAATCTTTGTTTTTTTTTACTCAGTTGTCATTTGCACTCAATTTTATTATTCTGAATGAAATCACATTTGTAAAATATTAATTTAACTTAAACCATTTGTGTTGGGCCTGCACAAATCACTTTGAAACTGGACAGTGGATTTTAGTTCCCAGCATGCTTCGCATATGGATAGATCAGGAGAATAAATGTTGAAATGAAACGCTGTTTCATGTGTTTTTAGTAAAAGACCTTTTAAAGTTTGTTGTTCAGTAATATTTGACATTTAAAAGGTGAAGTGTAGACCTTGTTGTTAAGCTTCGGCTACATGAGCTGCGTGCTAATGTGCTAATGCCAGTGATGAGGCCATTTGTACTTGATCACTATATGTGTGCTGCAGATGTACAGAATATGTTTAGCATATTAGTCATCAGTACAATTAACTTACTTTAAGTTCAAATAAATCCATTCAAATGAATGGAAATAATTGTCAATAACTGTCATCATTTTGTTAAGTTAGATCAACAAGCTATTTTTGAGTGTATCTCACACAGTTTATTTGTCCTCAGAATTGTGGGTTTAAAGAATATTGTGTGTAAAGAATATTGTACTTTATTTTATTGCAACATTTATTTAAAAATTTGATTTTGGGTGAATAATAATAATAGTAACCCTGTTTTTCATCTTGCAATTTTGACTTTATTTACAGTTTACTGTATATCTTACAGTGTTTTGCAGTTGCAGCACCAAAAATGTGAAACATTAGTTTAAAAGTTTAAAATATAGTAGTAATTGATATTATGTCATTTTTATTAATAATCCTGTGGCATAATCAAGCTTTCATATTCATGCATTTTAAGAATGACATCCACCAGAGATGTTTCTGATTTGATGATATTGTGGAACTCAGCACAGAATAAAGTTAACCTACAGGAATGACAGCAGCAGACAAAACTGTTTTTACAAACATGATCATTTTTATTGGTTTGATTTCAATTGTCAAGAATGACTGCAGTCAAAATAGATTTCTCTAGACATAACAGCATTAGTCAGCCAACGCCAAACAGACGTGTCATTCACACGGATTCATTCACCGACACGCTCCTTCGTTTGGGTTGTGTGTAGTGCTGTTTACTCATAATAGATTGTGTAAGCTTGAATATATAATGAAGGCGAAATCTTGAAGCTGTGCGGTCCACATCACCTACACAACACCAGAAAACAGCTGCATTACATCAGATTTGACTTGACAACTATATCTATCAGAGACAGCCATTTTTCTTCATTTAAAAAGCCATACAATAAAAAAGTACCATGTAGTCACATGCAAGACATTTACAGACTTACATGTTGAAGAGCACAGGCAGCATTTGAACAGGAGTGCATCACCTAAACCAGATCAAAATAGATCATACATTTGTCTATAATGAAAAATTACATGTATTCAAAAGAGGAGTATATATATATATGTGTGTGTGTGTATATAATAACACTGAATAGTCTTCACTGTATGAATCAAATTTGAACTGCATCTTATTAAAGATCCAAAAGTTATTCAGTCAAGGACAGTGATTTTATCTTTGTCTTTTGTTGTTTTATTAACATTACTGACACAGGCAAATTAGGCTGCTGTCACTTTAAGACTGACTGCACATATCCAATATATTGAAAAACATCCATTTTTCATTTCCTTTTGTTTGTTTTTTAACATATAACCATATGTGTTTACGTGAATACTCCACATGACTGGCATTTTGGCATAATTGTGTTTGGTAGACTGTTCAAGTGCAATCAGATTTTATTTATGGCATGCTGTCTTTAAAGAGAAATATGTTCTGTACAAGCAGAATTATCGCATTGCTAAGGTTTTCCGGGTGTTTGCTTGTAGACTCTGTGATATTCTGGATCCATCAGCGTGATTCTATGAGATTATTGTGCTGTTTTATCGCACTAGTAACAGTGATGCTCGACTTCTTTTCAAGCCGTACCTCCTTTTCCCTGCCAGAACGGAGTTCAGGTATTTCTTGGCCGCCATCTGTTTGCGGTAGCGGCTGTAGTTGTCTGTGAAGACAGCGTCTGAGTGACGTTTCACAGGCATCTGCTCCATGCCCAGCTCATCACTACAGCGGACAGACAGAGAAATGACCCCCACTGTTCACTCACCTCCTGCTACCTCATTATTAAAAGCTTATTTAAATCAGTGTCACAACAGGTACCGCATTACCTCCAGATACTTCACATACATTCAGTTTGCCATCCAGACTTTTTTAACCTGTTAACTGTCTTATATAAATCAGTTTAAAAATGCTTCCATGGAAATGGTTCTTAAGATCCTTTTAGCAGGCTCCTCCCCCTAGTGGGCGGTGCCAAGTGTCATATTACATAATTTACTAATACTTCATAATAAGGACGTTTCTAATCTTCCCTAATTACATATTTGGTTGTTATTTTGTGCTAAAAGTAACATGATTACAAATATATATAAATCTGACTGGAAAATGCGTTCAGTGGAGTTTCACCTGGTGGCTATTTTTGGTATTGGGTCTAAATTGAATCTCACTGGGGTCTTAATTTTAATTAAATTAACTTCAAATTTGGAACGGAATTTATTTAGATATGTGGTTTTGATTTCCCTATTGCATATTTTAGTAATGTCCTGTGAAACAATTTTAATATTGTAAAATTGTGTTAAGGATCATTTAAGCAGGATCCCCCCTTTAGTGGGCGGAGTCAAGTTTCATATTACAAAATGTACTACAATATTTTTTAATCTTAACAAATCACGTATCATTGAAAAGGTCTGAATCTCAAGGTTCCATATTCTGTGCTTATTTCATGGAAAAACAAATTAAGAGACGAAAATGTATACATTTGTGACTGGAAAATGTGTTTGGGTGTGGTATAGACAAAAAGAGCCTCAATTTTTGTAACATCAACTTCAAATTCGAACATGTGACTTTGATTTCCAAATCAAATATTTTAGTAATTCTCATAAATTAGGTATTTTTAGGTTTTTATTATGTAATTTCTCCTATGAAACCGTTGCATTATTAACCAATTGCATTATCATGTAAATAGTGCTTTAAATCCTTTTAGCAGGCTCCTCCCCCTAGTGGTCAAGTGTCATTTCATAACATTTACTACAATCCTAAACTTGCCAAAACAAATATTGTTGAAAAGATACAATTTGTACGAGGTGGAAAATTTGTGCTAATTCGTACAAATTCGTACGACCTCACTCTAAACCCCAGTGAAATGTAGGTTTAGGTGTAGGTAATTTGTACAAATTCATAAGAATTGGCAGCTCGCAAAATACGTATGATTTAGCAAAAATCGTATGAATTCGTACAAATTAGCCTCTTACCTCTTAAAATATGTATGAATTGCCATGAGACTGGGCTGGAATGTACTTTATTTATTTATTTTGTCTGCAATTTCTTTTTTGCAATTTTAGATTCGAATTATTATTTTATATAAAATAAAATGAATTCAGCCCCTTTACTTTACAGTAAACTTCTATGACTAAAATTGAACTTTTTTTAATTCTTTAATTTTCACGTCTCAGAGGTTAAGGCGTTTACTGTAGGGCCATGTTTACCTGACTCTCTTTGCAAGTAAAGACTCCAGGTATTCTTTAGCAGACAGCTGGCCGAGCAGTTTGCTGTATCCGCTCGTGAACAGCCCGTCAGCGTGTCTGGATGGTCTAAAAGGAAATATGATGAAAAAAACACTTTTTATTTTATTGTAAGATGGTCTTCAGTGCTTACTCGTAAACTCAAATTTGTTTGTCCCCACAAAAGATCTTCCTCATCATCACATTTACAGCTGTAGTCTTTCCTCTGGAAATGGATCTATAATATTTTTACGAGAGAGTAAATGAAAGAGAGCTAATGTCATGGTGTTGTTTCACGCACCTCTCGACGTTGTTTGTGAGTTCGTACAGGAGTTTATACGCCTCCAGATCCTGTAGAGACGGGTCTCTCGTCCAGTCGTCCTCTCCATCTTCATCCAGAGTGCCTGGTCTGGAAAAAATTAAGATGCAGAATACAAAATATGTCCTTCATGCAAATAAGATATAAATTTAAATAATTTTTTTGTTAAGTTCACAGTAATGCAAAATAATCTAGCATTATGAAAACCATACATTAATCTTAATTGATAATACCAGTAGGTGAATAGTGTTTTTTTCTCACCTGATGTCAGGATACGCAGAGATGGCAGGCAGTGCAAGAGTCCTGCAGCAGAAGACGCCACAGACAGCCATCAGCAGGAGCATCTGACAACTGCTCAGGGAAATCATGTCTTTCTGCAGGCATTTAAACCAGGTCAGAACACACATCTGCATTAGACTGAATATTCTGATTGATTTGTCTTTTCTTTTGATAGCAGTTTACCTGTTTGTGCATATCTGGCACTTGAATATAAGCTATGGTTTTCTTATGAATATCAAGATTTTAGATTAAAATTACATGGAAAAATATAATGGAAAATGCATCATTTGCGCAGTAATTGTTATTTGAAAGATTTTTCAGTTTCAGTTTTCAGGAAAGAAAAGAAGTCTTTCAAACGTAATTAGAAATTTAAAATTCAACACTAAACATGCCAAAAACAGTGAGAAGAAAGGTTTTAAATGAAGAAAAAAAAGGCCTCAATCCTAGCTTAACTGGCACAAGGATTCAGTGAGCGTCAAGTAGCTTCTATCCTTAATATTTCAAAGACAGCAGTTGAAAATAAAATGAATGTGCGTTGTTTTGTATTGGTGGTGTATTGGTGAGATTAACAGTTTTAAGAATAAAACCCCCCAAAAAATGATTTTTCTGCAGTGGTCTCTTATTATTTTCCAGAGCTGCGTATTATATAATGATTAAACATACATTTTTTAAGTTGTTAAAATATCTAATGTACTTAACAGAAGCACAAAAACATAAATATATTTAATTTTAAGAAATGCATATAAACTTGTGAATGTGAAATTTGTAAATAAAGCATTCGACTTTTTAAAATGTTGCATTTTGTAAACAATGTAAACTCTGTGGTGGTTAACAAATGCATTTGTAAAAATTTAAATTAAGCTTCCCGTTTAACATAAGATCGTAAAACATTTTATTTTAATAAATGTACATACATTTACAAAAAGTAAATAAAGTACCCAAATACCCACAAATCTTTTAAATGTTTGCATTTTTACCAATATATATTATATAATTAATAACAAATGCATTTATGAAAGTAAAAATTTTAAAAGGTAACATTAAGTAACCAACTACCTATGTATGAGTTTTTTTTAATCATCATCATTAAAAATGCATTTATAAATTGTTAAAACATCCCATGTATTTTCCCAATTAACAGAAGCTCAGAAACATTTTATTTTAATAAATGCACATTGATTTGAAATGTGATATTTTTCTAAAAATATTTGTAAGATAAATGCATTTATAAAAGTTAAAATATCCCATATACTTTCTAAATACCAGTTCATAACGTTTCATTTTAATAAATGCACATAAATTTGAAATGTGAAATTTGGAAATAAAGTACTTGGGGTACTCACGGTTGTATATGACACCTGTATGGATGAAGAATAGTTTCCTCGGCTCAGTTCTCGTCTGTCTGTCTCTCTGTCTTCTGACCTCCGCTTTTATACACCTGATTGTTCCCGTTACTGAAGAATCTCGTGTCTGTGCTGCATCACGTGGTCCAGTAGGAGACACCCATTGGTGATCTGGTGGTCAAACTCAAATTGGGTTTCTCGGAAAGACTGAAAATGACACTGACTCATTTTTCTCTGTTATACTTAAACGACGTTCACTCCAGAATCGTTTTGGTTATTTACTGTGTTTTCTATGTTATAAATGCACTGTTTAACTAAAGTACATTTTTGAAGTCTTAAATCTGAAGCTCAGAGTGAAGGTTAAGGCGGTCTCCAGTGGTAATTGGGCATCTTCATTAGATTGTGAAAGGTATGACGTGATGTGAGTTGTATCAGAGTCATTATAGAAGCATCGGTCAATCTTATTACAGAATTCTGCAGGTCTGCTAATCTAATATGATTAGATTCAGGTCAGTGTACAGTATAACGGGTCATTTCAGGTCGCAATATAACCGTCTGGAACATAAATATAAAACCTAAATATATTTGATTCTGATTATATTCATAGATACACTGCTTTTGTGCTTACCCCTACAAAGCCTGTTGTCAGGGTGTTGCTATGAGGTTGCTATATAGTGTATTCTGGGTTTTTGCAAAAAAAAAAATGTTTATATTTTGTACATTTATGCTGATTTAATTATAATAATGCCTTTTTAAAATATATAATTGTAAAGAAATATAGCTAAATGAACCCATAATGATTGGTTTCATTTAAACTAAATTACAATTACATCATTTGTCATATATATTTTAGAATAGTTTACATTTTGATTTGAAAATCATTTACTCTATTGATGTATCTTTCATGTAATTTTTGGGATGAAATTAACTTTTGAAACTTTTTAAAACACTGAAACAGTTATTAAAACACTACTTATTCATAATATTTGTTTTTACTACGTAAACTAAAATATGAATATGTGTGAAAATAATTTGGTTTATACCTGGATTATACCTGATTGTGTTTTTTGTGTTTTATGGAACTTAACAACAGTAATATAGAACAAAAACATATATGATAAAGTGTTGCTCTATGGTTCCAAGTGTATTTAGTGTGTTGCTATGGTGTTGCATGTTTTTGAAGTGTGTTGCTATCGAGTTGCTATGGTGTTGCGTATGTTTGTAGAGGGTTGCTATGCTCTTGCGTATGTTTGCAATGTGTTGCTATGCTGTTGCTTACAGTATGTTCGTAGAGTGTTGCTATGGTGTTGCGTATGTTTGTAGAGTGTTGCTATGGTGTTGAGTATGTTTGCAGTGTGTTGCTATGCTGTTGCTTACAGTATGTTGCTATGGTATTACGTATGTTCGTAGAGTGTTGCTATGCTGTTGTGTATGTTTGCATGTGTGTTGCTATGCTGTTGCTTACAGTATGTTCGTAGAGTGTTGCTATGGCGTTGCTTATGTTTGCAGTGTGTTGCTATGCTGTTGCTTACAGTATGTTTGCAGTGTGTTGCTATGGCGTTGCGTATGTTCGCAGAGTGTTGCTATGCTGTTGCTTACAGTATGTTTGCAGTGTGTTGCTATGCTGTTGCATATGTTTGCAGTGTGTTGCTATGGTGTTGCTTACAGTATGTTTGCAGTGTGTTGCTATGCTGTTGCGTATGTTCGTAGAGTGTTGCTATGCTGTTGCGTATGTTCGTAGAGTGTTGCTATGCGGTTGCGTATGTTTGTAGAGTGTTGCTATGGTGTTGCATATGTTTGCAGTGTATTGCTATGCTGTTGCTTACAGTATGTTTGCAGTGTGTTGCTATG
>JAUMHI010000052.1:17069086-17079641 GCA_032359435.1 Enteromius unitaeniatus | reverse complement strand
TGTTGCTATGGTGTTGCATATGTTTGCAGTGTATTGCTATGCTGTTGCTTACAGTATGTTTGCAGTGTGTTGCTATGGTGTTCCGTATGTTCGTAGAGTGTTGCTATGTTGTTACGTATATTTGTAGAGTGTTGCTATACTGTTGCGTATGTTTGCAGTGTGTTGCTATGGTTTTGCTACAGGGTGTTTTTTGTGGTTACCTGGTCTCTGTGAGGATCATGTGAGCGCTCCAGGGTTTCTGCAGTGATGGTGGTCTGTGATTGTGTAACGACCCCCTCAGGACCTCATTTCCTGCGGCTGCTTCTGAACAACCCTCAAACCAGATCTCAACATGACAGTCACCGTAAAACCAGAGATGGAAATTAGCCACTAATTTACAAGCTTCTAATGATGCTCCCTTTGATGAGAAGTCTTTTTTTTCTTAGCTATTTTTGTAGGATAGTGTGCTCTTTATGTGGATTCATCACAGTTCATAGTTGCTGCTTTAAAGAACCTAGAAAATACAACACTTATTTTAAAAACTGTTGCTCATACTTTAAATATGGTCAATATAAACAAAACTACAGTGTAAAGCACACCTATAATAATGAAAAAAATTATGTCAACGTTATTTCTGTTTCAAATATTTAGTTTCTTTTTAAAGTGTATTTTATTTTTCTTGTTATATATGGATTGAAATGAATATTATTTAATGAATGAAAACACTATGCATTAATCATAAATAAAAATCCAAATAATATTTTTAACTACTGTATATTATGAAAATAATGTAAAACAATGCAAAACTAGAATGCAATGCAAAATATAATTTATATTTCAAATAATGTACAGTAAAGTATTCATTATTTTTGGGGTAAACTTAATTGAATATATATAATGCAATATTATGAACTATATACATTATTCTAAATAAAAGAAAAAAAAATCAGCATATTTTTTGATCAAATATATTTCAAACATATTTTAATACTAAACAAAGTTAATTAGCATATGGATTACTGACTATTATAATTTAAATAGATTTCATTTAATCTAATAATTTCAAATATTATGTCTTTTATATTTCACAATTATGTTTCCAATTTCATTTATAATACAACATTATGAAAACACTTATAATTATAATGTTTTGTTAACTATACTATGAATATAATTATTTTCAGCAATTATTAAAATAACATCGGTGTTGATTTTCATATAAATAATGCTCATAACACCAAAGTATCCGTATTTTTCTTTTTTTTTTTGTTACTTTTATCTACAGTAAGAACATTTAGACAAAATATAGACAGACTCTTGATGTTTACATTGGTGTGTGTCTTTAGTAATGGATGTTTATTAACATTTATTAACATATTCGGGTGAAGAAACAAATGCACATCAGTGAATACAAGGAAAGAAAGCATGTTAGAGGGTTTTTAGGTGTCTTTAGCTGTTTTGTGAATTGTCATTTCACCCTCCTTCTACACTGAACAATTTATTGATATCAGAGACGGTCAGCGAGTTCTGATTGGCTCTGGTCTGAGTGAAAAGGGCAGTTTGTGTGACATTTGAACTCATACTTTGTCTTATTTGCTGAAATGGTTCCTCAGCTCCTGAGAGAAGCAGAATAAATGGCATCAGTTTGGTAAATGACATCTAGACGAGACATTCTGGTCCAGATTTGTTTTCCTGGAACACTGATATATTTCTCTGTGTATGTGCTTCAGTCTCAAAAAGAGTTTGATTCAGTCTGACGTATGTGAGAGGCATTCATCACTGATGAATCAGACCTAATCAGGAAAGTGTTTCTCATCATCCTCAGATATACTTCCTTCCCAAAACATACACTGATCAAAAGTTTAGGATTAGAATGACTCAAAGAAATCTATTTTATTCAAGAAAGGACACGTTAATTAGATCAAAAGTGACAGTGAAGAAATTTATAGAATATAATAAAATAAATATTGAGCATATTACAGTAGAATGATTTCAGAAGGATCGTGTGACATTGAAGACTGGAGTAATGATGCAAAAAAATTCAGTTTGATCACAGAAATAAATTACATTTTACTACATATTCACATAGAAAACTATCATTTTGATTTTTCCTGTATTGTCAATCAAATAAGTCCAGACTTGGTAAAACAAAAAACTTTTTTCTTTTAAGGCTTTTGGGTCATTCTGTCATTCTGATATTCATATTTTTTGTGGAACATTTAAAATGTATATTGCAATAGAAAACTGTTGTTTTGATTTGTAAAAATATATATATATTTTTTCAGCATTGGTAAAGCAAAACATATAAAACGTCTAGGTTACGAACGTAACCCACGTTCCCAGATGGAAGGAACGGAGTCATCACATATGGGAACTCGCCAGAGACCAATTGCCTTTGAGCTTTATATAAAAGGCCAATGAATATTGGCGTGCATTTGATTGCACTCAGGTGCACGTCATCACTGCGTGAGTATAAGAGGGCACGAGTGGAATGCACATGCAGGTTTTCGCAGAAGAGCCGAGCCGGCATCCTCAGAGTCATGGCAGGAGAAAGTGTAACATCTCTGTTTCCTCCTTCAGGGAATGTGGGTTACGTTTGTAACCTAGACGTTACCCTTTCAGTTGAATCACTTCGACATTACATATGGGAACACCCATGGAACAGGCCACGACTCTGGGGCTGCGTTACGTGGAGACTCCAAGCCAACAGGCGAGATACTTTTCAAGTTTGTCAGCAGAAGATCTGTACGTAACCTTCCCCCACACCCCAGCGGCCGGATTGGGGCCCCACAGGGTTGCCAGTTGTACTGAAGCAGATGGTCGGGGGAACGGAGCGACTTAAGGCATAGTTCTAGCATGTGGAAATAAAGGAATGCAATATATTGATAAGATTATGGATATAATTGAAGGGAAACACAGCCTTCTGGCTTACTGTGGAATTATTGAAATTTGTTGCCACACCTACTGGGCGAAGAAAACCCAGAGGAAGCACAGCTGGAGCTACTCCGTCTAGGTCTGAGCTGCAGGGAAGGGAGGACTCAGGTTACGCACAGTTAAGGGAAAAATAGCGCACGGATCCCGTAGGAGTGGCGCAGCAAGCCGGCACCAGCCGGTTCTCTCACCGGTCCTGCTGTCCTCAGTGAGGACGCGAGGAGACACGGCCTCTACGCAGATGTCCTTTCTTTCTGTAAAACCTAGCGAAGGTGTTGGGTGTCACCCAGCCCGCAGCCCTATAAATATATGCTAAGAGGCGCCGTGAGCCCGTCGTATAGGATGAAGCAACACTCTCCGAGTGAGCTCCCAGACCTAAATGCTTCCCTGGTATAAGGGGAAGTGGCTTTAACCATCCAATGAGTCAACCTCTGTTTGGAGACAGCATTCCCTTTCTGCTGTCTGCAGTAGCACAATCAGAGCTGCTGGAGCGTTCTGTCGGTCCGAGTGCGGTCAGTGTAGTGGCGCTTTCTCAAAGCGTGTACAGGACAAGCAACTCAAGGCTGGGTCTGCCTCCTCCAGGGGCAGAGCTTGCGGGTGCCTACCTGACTGCTAAAGACCGCTAGGAACCCTGGGCACAAGCTGGCCGGGTTTTCAGCTGGACCAAGCTCAAGACACTCTTCGTAGACAGAGACAGTTTGTGGGTCCCCTACCCTCTTAGCAGAGACAAGCGCAATGCAAGGCACTGTCCTTCAGCACCAGATTTATATCTGTTTTCTAAAGGGGCTCGAAGGGAGCGTGCTGCAGGCCATGTAAGGCGATGGCAAGGTCCCAAGAGAGTATGAGATGTGGTCAGCTGAACGCCTGGCTGTTTGGCTGTTGTATACAGCACCCTGGCCCATGGAAGAGGCACCCGTGTTCTTTACTATGACCTGCCTGGCCACGGGCCGAATAGGCGGCTACACTGCGGGAAAACACCAGTCCGGAGTGTGCCATGGTGCTGCCCATCTAGGGACCCGATTGTGTAACCAGCGCTGAGCGGTCTCATATGAAACATCCCAGCGGCATCTTTGCGTGCGGCTGTCATATGCCCCAGGAGCATCTCTTGAGAGGGACTGCTGTCCTGTGCCTGACGTATCTAGGCAGTTCAGCGTGGCCTGCACGCTCGCTGGAGAGGCGGGCAGTGACATGACCGAGTCCAGCTCCATACCGAGAAACAGAGATCCACTCCCCACCTTTTTTCCGGGCAGAGTTTACTCTTTACTCTGTCGACCTGAAGACCCTGAAGACTGAAGTGCCAAAGCACTATGTCCCTGCGCATCTTTGTACAAGGAACCTCCTCCGGGAGTGGGGACGGAGATGTCATCGACATTGCCTGAAGAGTAGTCCTCATCACCTCCGGGCTGCCTGTGTCAGGAACGCTTCCCGCCCCTCCGGGTGTTATAGGCCGGTCCCTGAGCAGCAGGCGGTGCGGACGATAACTCGCATGCCGCGGACGGGAGATGTGGCTGGTCACAACAGGCGTAAACACTGCGCTACATCTGAGGGATCCCCGCATACCCCCTGGCCGCACCGCCATCGAGAGTAGCGAGGGACGAAGAGCCTGGGCGAAGACGTGACGAGTAAGGGTCTCGCCACAATCTGGTAAGCTCTTCGTGCACCTCCAGGAAGAATAGCACTGGGAGAGAGCGCGGCGGGGCCGCATCCCTGGCTCCCAGAAACCAATTATCCAGCTGCGGAGGGTCGGCTGATGGCACACGCGGTACCTCCAGACTGATTCCTACTGCAGTGCAGACCCGACAGGACGGGGCAGATACCGCGGCGTGCTCCAGAAGTGATTTCAGCCTCACCATCTGACTCACCCTCTGATGCTGCCGAAGACATCTCAGCCTCTCGGGGCGCCCTGAAGGTCAGACTCAGCCCTGTTACAGGGGGAGTGGTCTCCTCCAGGAGGACCACGGGACTACGCGGTGCATCAGAAGAACTGAACATTCTGAACGCTCACCTGGAAGTCCCCCAGGTGCCTCGGCACAGCTATTGTTGCAGGAAGGACACGAGGGGAGCTGTCTCATGAACAAGAGGCAGGACTTCAACATAGCCATAGTCATCCACTCGCAATGAGTGCATTGACTATCCACAAACACTGTTTCAGCGTGCTCGCAACCAAAGCACATGAGACAGCGCTCGTGAACGTTCAAAGAGGCGAGGAAAGACCTATCGCGGCAACTCTGTGCACTCAGAGGTCTTTGATCGCTGGATTTGCAAGATGACTGGCACACCAGCCTTTAAAAAGGCTACCAGCCCACAGGATCCGCTGACAGCCGTCCAGAGAAACGCTGTCAGACGAGAGAGCAGGATCGCAGGAACTCTTTAAAGGTAGGACGCTTCCTCTATCGTTCTCCCGAACTCGCTGAGGGGGTCTCCTAGAAGGCTCTGAAGCAAAAATCTGCATGTGCATTCCGCTCATGCCCCCTTATACTCACACAGTGATGAGGTATACCTGAGCACAATCAAATGCACTCCAATATTCATTGGCTTTTTGTATAAAGCTCAAAGGCAATTGGTCTCTCTGGCGAGTTCCCATATGTAACGTCGAAGTGATTTGACTGAAAGGGTAACTCAAACTTTTGATCTTTAAAAGGCTTTTGGGTCATTCTGTAATTCCTATAGTTATATTTTTGTGGGGAAAGAAAAACATAATTAAAGAAGAAAACCAAAATAGTAAATGCCATTGATGCATATTTACTGAGTAAAGTGACTTCTTGAGTTGCATACTTAGATTTTTGCATACTTAGAATTGACCCGGTTTTCTTTTGAGAGTAGTGCATGTTTTTGCTTTATCGATCCCAGAAGCGTTAAAATACATCTGCTCCATATCTAAATAATCCATATCTCCATAACTAAAGCCACATCAGCTGATTTACTCTTGCTGTAAAACCATTGAGCCAAAGATCATTGTGTTTGCTCCTCGCTATAGATTGCAGACTATAACTTTAATATGCTGCTTGATTGAACTGCATATATATATTACACTGTGGCCTACATCTTCCTGTTTTGGTGGCATAACTCTGACATCAAATTAAATTAGAGTTTGAATGATGCAGGTCGGATATGAGCACTTTTCTGCATTTCCTCACTGATCGTCTTGTTTTGACAAGAAAAACATGGTAACACTTCCAGGATGTGCTGTTTATGTAGGGGTCATCTGCTGTTCACATCATCATGACTGTAATTAGACTTCATTAGGAATGATGGGATACTGACGAATCTAACAGCATGACTTTGTTAAGAATAGCATACTAGTCATACTATTTATGCACTATAAACTATGCACAGTGTGCAAATTGGCCTAATGGATGGATTATGCAGTACTAATTACAAACTGAAATTGTCTAAATTAATTGCATTTCCACAATGCCATGCACCTGACATGACTTTCACGATTTAAATGAACCGAAAGTGCTGTAAGCTGAAGTTTTCATTTATAATTTTAATAGTTTATGTTATTCTAAAATAAAATATTAAAGTATAAAATACTACAATAAAATTTATAAAATATATGAACATAAAAAAATCTAATAAAAATAAAACAAAGACAATAAAAAAAAAAAAAAATGTTAATAAAACTAATAGTGTCTTTATAATAATAAAATCAAAGAGTTCTTTATTCTTGTGTAGTTTTGTTGGTTTTTCAGGACATTTTGACGTTGGCATCCGCCTAATTTCTCCAGCATCTACCAAATGACAGATGAATTTGTTTGCTTGGACACAAAACCTTTTGACATCAACAATAAAAAATGTGGAAGTGCTTTTTTGTTTTATTTGCTGTCCTAGATATGCACCATTATACAGTTGGCTGCATTTTATTATTTACATTTAGCATCATATTTCTCCCGCTGTCTGTGAGCCATTAGAGCAATTTAAAATCTTTTACTGAAGTTTATGGGATTTAACTATTGCACTGACTAGTGGTGAACATTTGTAAGAGATATTTCTGACAGAGGATAGTGTTGACAACTTTTTTTAATTACGTTAGCATATACACAGAATGAAGTTTAATTACAGTGAGGTTTTTGTGCTTTTTGTAAACGATTAAACAGCTGCTCATGTGAACGAGAGTAAATCCCTGTGAAGTTTCTCTGTCCGTCGGCGCTCGTCGTCTCATCACAATTATTGGCAGTAAAGGTCATACTTCAGTCTGGCTCCGAGTCTTGTTTTAGCCAGTTTGGCTTGGAAAAGCTCATCCATCTGTTTGCTCTGCGCATCAGAAAAATGATTCTTCCAGTCGCCCACTTCACCTGAAGACAAAACATGTGAATCCTTTCTTGTAAATCATGTAAATAAGAGGTTTTCATTTGGATACAGTTTTTCATTGCTACTAGTTTTTTGGATTGGCAGTTGTATTTAAAGCAAAAGTTCATGCAAAAAATGTAAATTGTCATTATTTAATCACCCTTAAGATATTTCAATCTCTGTTTTCTTTCTGCTGAACATAAAGGAAGATATTTTGAAGAAAGTGTGACAAATCTGTCAGTGTGCAGGTTTCGTGCATCTAATAGACCTTTCTCACAGAAACCAGAAATACGCAATCGCAGTGTATGCAGACTTCCTGTGTAATGTAAACACAGCAAAAAGCCGGGTAACGGTAATTTACAAATGGACCCTTACGGGTTTGCCAACGTTCACCTTTGCCGACTTGACAAGAGTCGATGAGGAAACTCTGTAACAAAGTGGAACAAACTGGATAAAGGACAGAAATGTTTCCACGAAGAGTTTATCCATAACTTTCAAGGTACATAACAGAGACATTCTTAAATGCTTAACGTGGCTTACGCACCTAAAACCTGACAAGGGAAGCCCAAATTGCCAAACCTTCCTTGTAATAATCTCTAACTACTGTCAAAAGAACGAGCCCATTTTCAACAGATAAAGTGAATAATATCACGTTAAGCGTTTCTCCCCCATAGAAGTCCATTATAAGAACAGCTAAACGTAATATTATTCACTTTATAAGCTGAATAAGAGCTTGTTTTTTTTGACAGTGGCAAGACTTTATTATAAATAAAATTTGACAAAAGTTTGTTTTTTCCTGGTCATTGTTAAGGTATGTTAGACCATGTTAAGCTGTTTCCTTGTAATAGACTTCTATGGGGAGAAAATGCTTAACGTGATATTATTAATATCAACAATAATATTAATAAATATTAACAAATTATTAGTGTTTCCACTTAGACCTAGGGCTAGGGTTATGTATGGATAGTATAGAGGACATGTACTTTATTAAAGCAATAAAACAGTTGTGGTCGGGATGTTACAAACTGTATGATATTCACTCTCTGCCTTTGGTCCAAGTGAACGTCTTGTGTGTAGCAGCTTCAATAGCCTAATGTTCATCAGTTAACATATATATATATTTTCTCTGGCAATGTCTGTGTTTATGTTTGTGTGTTTGCTTGTCATAGCATCAAATGTAGTAGATGGGCAGGTTTTTGTGAGGGCTAGATGTCACCCCTCTCAGAGGAAAAACGAGGAGCCTCATAAACTAGACTTTTTCGTCTTCCTTCTTAGTTAGCAGGGAAGAAATGGAAAGATAAATAAGGCTCCTTTTGGGCATTACAAGAACAGCTCGGTACACTACAACTACTCTTGCTCGATGCTTGCGCTATCTTTGTTGTTTACCTGGTTACTGGTGTTAAAACATACCGGCATACTGGGGTGGAAATACGTTTACACAGCAATTGCGTATTTCTGGTGCAAAACGCGGAAGTTGTGAGAAAGGTCTATACCAATGCATTCCAAACGGTATGTGAAGGTCACGGATGACAGGTGATAAGAATCGAAGCTCATACGTACAGTAGTTTAGAAAACTAGTCCCATCTGAATAAGTGAATAGATAAACGGCGATATTTTTTTATATATATAGATATATTTTTTATATATATAGATATATTTTTTATATATATAGATATATTTTTTAATCGTGTGATAAGTTAATGCCGATAACGGCCCACAGTAAAAATACAATAAAGGTCAATAGGGAACAAAAACTGTTTGTTTGAGATTGACAGTGATAACCATGACAACGGATTGGACAAAAGTATCTGATACCATATGTCAGAACAGATCGGAGAATTAAGTCTTATAGTGAAAATGCTTAATTTGTGTGGTCCTATAAATTTTACATTTGTTTGCATGCTGATTTTGCAGTATTCATTTATTTTTACACTTTGTAAAAATAAATGTTTCACGTTTCCGGAGTTCTTCGCAGTGGAAGTCATCATAGTTGGGTTAACTTTAAGAGCAGTGAATGATTGGAGATCATTCTCATTTGCTTAAATGGCAGAACTCCACGATAGTGTTTCCATGACTTCCAATAAAAGGAAAAAATAGAGAGAGTAAGGAGAGCGAACAATGTCCCTCTCATAGACGCTGCATTAGAAATGTCTAGGTTACAAACGTAACTCACGTTCCCTGAAGGAGGGAACGGAGACGTTACATATGGGAACTCGCCAGCCATTTCGCTGAAGAGCCGAGCCGGCGTCAGCACGACCTCAGAGTCGTGGCACAAAGGTGTAATGTCTCCGTTCCCTCCTTCAGGGAACGTGGGTTACGTTCGTAACCTAGACGTTACCCTTTCAGTCAAATCACTTCTACATTACATATGGGAACTCTTATGGAACAGGCCACGACTTTGAGACCGTGTTGCGCATTGACCCCCGTGCCGACAGGCGACGTATTCAACCACTCAATGAACCAACCTCTGTGTGGGGACTGCATTCCCTTTCTGCTGTTTGCAGTAGCAAATATAAGCTGCTGGAGCATCTGATGCTCCGAGTGCTGTCAGTGTAACGGTCATTTTAGAGCGCGTACAGGACACAGCGACTCTGAGGCTGAGTATGCCTCCTCCCGGGGCAGAGCTTACGGGTTCACTACTGATTTTTAAAGCAAAGTAGGAACCCTGGGCACAGGCTGGCCGGGTTTTTAGCTGGGCCAAGCTTAAGGCACTCTTCGTTGACAGTTTGTAGGTCCCTTACCCTCTTACTAGAGGTCAGCGCAAATGAAAGGCGCTGTCCTTCAGCAACAGATATCTTAGACCTGTTTCTGAAGGGCTCGAAGGGAGCATGCAGCAGGCCATGTAGGGCGACGGCAGGGTCCCAAATGGGTATGAGATGTGGTATCGGGGATACTTTTCTTTTTTTCTTCACCCGACGCGCACTTCTAGGGAACCTAACGACGAGTTTGTGCTTCCCGAGGGCGCGCCCTCTACTGCATTGTGAAATGCGGCTATGACAGCGACATACACTTTTGAGAGTGGAAGAGGGACAGCTTGCGCTTCAACTCCTTTTTTCTTGCAGGAAAGAAAGCACCACTGCGATCATTGCTCTGTTTAGGATCCTCTCTTCTGTGCTCAGGACCTCAGGAAGGTTTACCTTCCAACAAGACAATGACCCTAAGCATACAGCTAAAATAACCAAGGAGTGGCTTCACAACAACTCTGTGACTGTTCTTGAATGACCCAGCCAGAGCCCTGACTTAAACCAAATTGAGCATCTCTGGAGAGACCTGAAGTTGTTGTGATATTTCAGTTTTTCTTTTTTAATTAATCAGCAAAAATGTCAACAATTCTGTTTTTTTCTGTCAATAT
>JAUMHI010000052.1:17041585-17059477 GCA_032359435.1 Enteromius unitaeniatus | reverse complement strand
GATGGTTGTTCAAGTCGATGCAATAGCACCTATTGCTGTAGAATTGGGATTTCACATTTTCATTCTCTTAAACTCACCTTTTCCTTACTTTCGTGTGTTTGTGGTAGTTAATTTATATGTCTTAGGTTTATCTAATAAAGCCATATTTTTAATTGAAAAGAGAAGTATCTGTGTTTTGTGTTTACAAGTTAATGTCTTAAACTGCCGAACTTGTTACTGTGCTTTTAATAGTGTTTACACTACAATCTGGATTTTAATATCCAGCGCAGAATTGATGTTATACGGCTCGTTCAGTGAATCGCATACCGACTCTGTGAGCCGGCGTAAAACAGTGATTCCGTTCAAATTCCCTGTAGAATCTTAAATGATTCTGATTTGCTTTTATTTGAATATTTGAGCTAATTCTGTCCCTTACAAGGTAGACTTTACTCTTGAGGGACATGGATTGGGAAAGAGGTCAATGGCACAGTTTCAGGGTCAGTGTGGAGATAATTGTGTGGCTTTTGCTTTGCTAAACATTTTTGAGAGGTGGTGATAGCAGAAGGGAAACCTTACTGTTTTATGGGTTTCAGGTTTCATAGTGCGATGCATTGTTTTGAAAACAAACTAGCTAACATAACAATGGACAACATAGGGCCATTGTTAATGACGTCACACCCATGTGATGGAGGAATAACTTATGCTATTTAACTGATTAGAGATCTGCAAAATGCTGCTGTATTGAACATCACACAAATTGACTTATTTATTATCTTTTCAAAAACAGCGTTTAAAATGGACGTGCAATAAATACAGTAATGCATTTTAGTTTCATTCCTGTGGCCAAGAGCACATTTATTAAAGCCCATATATCTTACTAACAAGAAACTATGCTTCTAACCACAGGTCCAAAGCTGTACTTCTAACCATGTACATTTATGACGTTGAGTGTGAATGTATGTTTGAACTTTCCTTTCAGAAAACACTGAATCTTTGAACTATGCTGGTAATGACGGAAATTGCGACCATAGTACCTGGCCATGCTTTTGGGAAACACACCCCTGCCTGTCAGTAGCATCATGAAAAATGCACACTTCTCCGCTGCCTCAAATGTATACCCTTGGTTATCAAGATACGATCTGACTTGACAAAGCCTTTACACTGCTCAGCTGTACTTTCGAATTTATCAGGAAGAGTAAATTCATTCAAAATTAGACATTTCAAGCATTCTATAGACATGTTTCTTATGTTTATGAGACAAGAGTTTACAGATGAAATTTTTGTTCAACTCAAACTGAAGCCTACTTGTTGCATTCTGCATTTGATGCAGACAGCTTCCACTGCTGTTTGCAATAGCGAATAAAAACTTATTGCCTGTGAGGATTTTCTTAAATAGGCCAATGAACAGATAAAATCAGCAACCACAATTTTATTCCATGTCTTATTAGATTACATGTGTGAGGAATCACGCGGATTCGTTGGATCCATTTGCAATGGTATTTATTGCGGAGAGTAGTCGTACAGGCAAAGGGTCAATCACAGATGTAAACAGCAAACTAGACAAAGGCAAAATCGTAGTCGGGGACAGGCAGAGAGTCGGGACAGGCAGCAGAGAGTCAGAATCGGAAAACAAAGCAGAAATCAAACACGGGAAAACAATCAAAGAATACAATGCTTGGAGTCGAGTGCCGGGGCAAAACGATACTTCGCGAATGTCTGAAGCAAATGTCCGTTCTTTTATACTGTGAGAAATGGGTGGAACGGCACGAAAAGCACCGGGGTCCGTGGGGGAAATGAGTCCGGGTAGGAACTAAAACTCGGGTGATGGTTCCCGCTGCTGCCCGTTGGAGAGGGCCACAGAGGTGCGATCCGTCACAGAACCCCCCCCTGTGAGCGGCTCCTGACGTGGTTGACCGTTCGACGTCGGGGTCTCCCACGTGGTCTGGGGGCTGGCTTCTCGGGGTGTTCACGATGAAATTTGGACGATGAAAGTCCAAATGGCATTACTAAGTACTCGTAGTGCCCATTTGTGGTAGAGAAAGCTGTCTTCCACTCGTCCCCCTCGCGGATTCGGACCAGGTTATAGGCACTTTGAAGGTCAAGCTTAGTGAAATACCGTGCTGTGCGAAGTTGTTCCAGGGCTGAAGGAACCAGAGGTAGGGGATATCTGTACTTCACAGTCTGTTCGTTCAAAGCTCTATAGTCAATGCATGGACGGAGGCCGCCGTCCTTCTTTTTGACAAAAAAGAAGCCTGCTGAGGCTGGTAAGGGTGGACGGACGGATGAAACCCTTTGCTAGTTCCTCCTTTATATATTGAGCCATGCTCTCGGTCTCGGGTTGTGAAAGGGGAAAGATCCTGCCATGTGGTACAACGGCGCCGGGGAGCAGGTCAATGGCGCAGTCCGTTGATCTGTGTGGAGGCAGTTGAGTGACTTTCACCTTGCTGAAGGCTGTGTGGAGATCTTGGTATTCTTGGGGAACAGTGCTGAGGTCGACCTCTTTCGTGGGTGCCACCTTCAGGTGATTAATGTGACGTGGGGTGAGTTGGAGACAGTGTTCTTGGCAGTGAGGTGACCAGCGGAGAATTTGCTGTTCCTTCCAGGAGATTACCGGGTCGTGCTGTTTCAGCCATGGTAGGCCTAGGATGACGGGGTGTTCAGGTGAGTGGATGACGAAGAGTGGAAGTTCCTCAGTGTGTAGAGTGCTGGCGCGGAGTGTCAGGGGTGCCGTTTGTGAGGTGATACGACCAGTCCCTAGTGGTCGTCCATCGAGGGCTGCCACGGCCAGGTTGGGGGTACATGGTAGGACAGGAAAGGCATTCTCAGTCACAAAGCTTTCATCCATGAAGATGGAGCTCCACTGTATTTTTCCGGCAGGGCCAGCCGAGCGGGTCCGGGGGCTGGAGTGCTTGCCGCAGCCGGGATGGCGGGCGGCGTGACGGGTCTACTTTGTGCCGCGGTGGCGATGGTAAGTGCTTGGATGGAGTTTACCAGCTGTTCAGTGAGCGATGTGAGCTTCTCCAACTGTTGACGGTGTGTATGAAGCTCCGAAGCTTGGCGGCTCACCTCATCTATGACCTGGCGCATTGCTGGATCCGAAGATGGCAAAGTATTCTGTGAGGAATCACGCGGATTCGTCATGCTCCAGACGTCATTTGCAATGGTATTTATTGCGGAGAGTAGTCGTACAGGCAAAGGGGCAAAACAATACTTTGCGAATGTCTGAAGCAAATGTCCGTTCTTTTATACTGTGAGAAATATATTATACTGTTATACCGGGGTCCGTGGGGGAAATGAGTCCGGGTAGGAACTAAAACTCGGGTGATGGTTCCCGCTGCTGCCCGTTGGAGAGGGCCACAGAGGTGCGATCCGTGACAACATGCAGTTTGCTAAAAGTCAAATGCTACCATGTTTCTGTATCTTGACCATGGTATTACCCTACTTTTTACTTTTTATTACCCATGGCTGAAAATTGGCAAAAAAAAAGAGAAATGGCTGCCTGCTGTCCCAGAAGTGTGTCAGTATTGGTTAAATAAGTTGGCCTTCACATAACTTCACATTTATTCATTATTATTTTAAAATATTTTATATATAACTCTACAAGGAACTTGTAATTTTATGTACAAATAGCTAGAAAAATGTATACCTGCAACTTAAAATTAATAATTTAGAATGCAATCTATTATACATGGCCATCTATATATTCCATAGCTCTTGAAAGACTTGTCATGTCATTTTCATGACCTTTTAAAAATGGTCTTGTGAGTATGGTCTTTTTTAAAATCCATTTGTAACTTACTAATAAGATAATAATAATTAGAAATTTACTAGAGGGGAAATATAGCCTACTGTACTACACTTTGGGTATTAACAAGTAGGATATCTTACTTCATATATATCTAAAACCAATTTTCTTATTTGTTTCCAGGCTTTCCACTGATCCACAGATTTGAAGTGTTTACAGTTTTTTTGGATTGGTTAAGCACGATTTTGAAAACAGGACCCGTGTTTAAAAAATAAATAGAAAAAAAAATTTATACTAGACATTGTGTGAAATGTGGATGTTGCTGAAACCACAGCAGAGCGGTGGAAAGACACATTGTCCCAGACAACAATGTATTGCATATGATCAATTTGATTTGCTGCTGTTATGTTGTGCAATCGGTCCAAGAATGTAAGTATGAGTGCTGTGTTGTAAGGGCCCATATGGGCATGGGGGTGGAGGACCCCATTCTGTGTAATGGCTGCACAGAGTGTTACATTTCCCCCATGTTACCCTGGGACATTGACTATAGCCCTGTGGCCAATGACGTTTCTTCCCCTCCTTCGTGTTCTCGTCAGGATGAACCCAGCCTCATCTACGTAAATGAACTCATGCTGGATCTCCTCTCCATTCAATCGTAAAACTACCTGAAGAACAGTGTCAGTCAAAATTGTGTAGTTCAGTGTAGATGTAGTATACATATTACAGTACAGTAAAAGATTATAAGACAGTATGCAAGATCACATTGCTAAAGTGAACGCATACCTCTGCATAATCATGCTGCAGTCGTTTCACCCTTTCGGAACGGCGCTCGAAAGGCACTCGATAAATTTGCTTCAATTGAATATGTTTTTATTTTTTAGGATGTGTGCTAGTGTTGATATTGAGACCTGATGGATATTGTTGAAAGTGGCATGGTTATTGACAATGTTAGCTTGGAGCTGTTTGAGGGTTACAGCCCTTTACTCTTTACTATCTCCCTCTCTTGCTGTTTTGTGAACATCAAACTATAAAGACTATAAAGAGAGCGCAGGTATAAAACTGTACTTTTTCTCCATCTCCAGGTCAGCTTTGAAATGACTGAAAATGCATAGGTTTGCAAACTATGTTTTTTCTTATGTTAGCTAACTTTTTTTTTCTCTTTCATTCAATCTTTCTGACTTTCTTTTTCTTTTTACAATTCCATATGTAATCACTCTAAGTAGCTAGCTGAGATTGCACAACCCTGAAAGCCCACCCAGCTCAAGCAGCTTCTTAAATTGTACCCAACTTCCTAAAAGTGAAAGTAGACTTTCACCAACTCTTCAGTCTCAGCAAGCTGTAAGTACACATCTGTTAATTCATGAACTCAAACAGCTCTGGCAAGTTAACTGTAATGTGGCATAATTGTAAAATAAATGTAGTTTTATTAATTTATTGCTTCACTAATCAAGACATGTGCATAAAAATCTTGAGGTTTTATACAAAACATAAATTTGTTTTTTGTATTTTACAGTATACTCAAGTAGAAATTAATGCATTTTTTAAAAAGTACAAATTTATCTTAGTTTTAATATTCTTATCTTGAGAAGCCTCTGCCTGGGCACAAATCACTAACTGCAAAGACAAAGACCATGTAGAGCAAAGTCTTGCTCAATAGTTATACAAGTTTAACCTTTACCCTGTTCCTTAGAAAAGGAACTAAATCATACTGCTTTTGTGTAAGCAGCCAAGTGTAAGAAAAGAAAGATGTCATAAAAACATTTATAACAACTGCATATTAATATATCAAATATAATGCTATTTCAGCTGAAGAACACAAGCATTTCCATGCACTAAACATCATGTAACTGACTGCAGATTGCCGATTTCTATATTAAAATGAAATAAAAAGGGAAGTTAAGTTAGACTTTATTTTGATAATCTAGTATAAAGTTTGTGACTACATGTCATCTAATGCTCATTAAAGGAATAGTTCACCCAAAATATGTCAGAGTTTTTAAAAAATGTATCCTTGCTATTCCAAGCTTGGAAATGCTGGTGTTCCTCGTTGCTCCTGCATCCATATCTCCACCTCTACTTTGGACTTCATATCCCATCATGCATACTCACTCACACCTGTTGTAATTTGCACCAGCAAATGCATATAAGCCAGTACCAAACACCCACACGTCGTGAGGTCTTCTCTTCCATTAGTGTTGCATTTATGAGCCTTTGTTCCTGTGTTGATTCTTCCATGAGTGATTTTGGACTGACTTTCTGTTTATTGATTGTTTGCTGCCAGCCCCGATCTCTGCCTTGATATTCGACTCTGATTTAGCCTGTCTCCGTAGCTTCTGTCTGCCATTGATCACCTCTGTCTGTATGACTATGTTTTATAATAAAAGCTTGCACTTAGATTTGCCCTTGTCTGTCCCAGTCACTACAGCTGGTGGATATTGGCCATTATTTTGAAGCTCCATAAATCATATAAATCCATTGTAAAACTAACCTATATGCCTCGGGGGTTTAACACATCTATTCTGAAGCAGTTTGATAGGTTTTGGAACAAAGCTATTTCTATTTTATTATTATTATTATTATAACTCAAAATACTGACAATGGCCGTATGCATATTCGCAAGAGAACCGAGTTCCGCCTTCTTGGCTAGCCTCTGACTCGACGTGTAAAGCCCCATTCATAACATAAGCTCAGAAGAGAATAAATAGAGCAATACTAAATGCCAGTAATGAATTAAAGGCTGAAAACAAGAATTATAGTCAAAGTCAGTGACTTTCACTTTAAGAATGAATGCAGCTTACATTATAAGTCAAGTCAAAGGTCAGCCGAGAAGCTGGAACTCGACTCTCTAACTAACACGTAATTTTATATATACAGCATATAATAGGCTGTAGTTTGGCATTATAATAGGCATGTCTTTTTAGATCAAATGCAGTATGCTAAAAGTCAAATGCTGTTTTTTTAAATTAAGGGTAAGTTCACCCGGAAACTGTAAATTGTCATTAATCACAAAAAGAAAAAAGAAAAAAACTTTTAGAAATTCAACATTTCTTCTCCTCCACATTAACCCAACACAATTTTGGAGTGCATCACGATGTGACATACGCATACTTTCTTCTGTATGTAAATAAGGCACAGCACATGCATGTTCTACATCAGCTGCAATACACATATGCATCATGATACTTTTCAAAATGTTGCCAGGGTGAGGCAGAGGAGAAAAATAGTTGAATAAAGTAATTATTTTTGTTTTCATTGCACACAAAAGCTTCGTAAAATTATAGTTGTCACAACCACTGATGTCACTATTTTAACAATTTTCTTGGTTTCTTGGACCATGGTAGTACCCTTGGCTGACAATTGGCAAAAAAATAAATGGCTGCCTGCTGTCCCAGAAGTGCGTTAGTATGGGTTAGAATAATTGGCCTTCACATAACTTCATCATATATATATATATATATATATATATATATAAAACTCTGCAAGGAAACCTTTTTTCTTACATTTCAAACTCAGATAGCCAGAAAAATGCATACCAGTATATGCATGCCTATATATTCCATAGCTCTTGAAAGACTTATGTCATTTTCTTGACCAGTTAAACTTGGCCATTAAAGTACCTATCTTCTTCTTTTTTTTTTTTTTATTATTATAAAAAATCCATATGTATTAATAAGATAATAATAATTTGACATTTACTAATAAGAGAGGAAATATAGCCTACTATATTACAGTTTGGGTATTAACAAGTAGGCTGTCTTGCTCATATACTATCTAAGCCATCAGATGTAATCTGACCTACAACCACTTTTTCTATTCGTTTCCAGACTTTCCACCAATATCCGAATATAATCTAAATTCAAAATTCTAAGAAGGTTGTTGTAAGTGTTTAATATCTAACAACACTCTTTTCCAGTGTCTTTTCTTATGAGATGTCTTATTAACAGTGTAGTTATAAAAATGTACTTTGTCTCCATCTGCTGGTTAGTTTTGAAATGATTGACAACTGTTTTTTTTTTCTAACGTTGGACTTGTGTGCTGTCTGTCGTTTGTAAGTTTGTAACCATTGTCAGTAATGAGAAACGCATAGATTCTCAAACTATGTTACTTCCTTTCTTATGTTAACTATGTATTTCTTTCTTTTCCTCTTTCTTTTTATTTTTAAAACTCCATATGAAATCACTCCAAGTAGCTACTAGCTGAGATTGCACAATCCTGAAAGCCCGCCCAGCTCAACAGCAAACCCCCATAGTTTTCAAAATGTTACCAGGGTGAGGCAGAGGAGAAAAATAGTTGAATGAAGTAATTATTTTTGTTTTCATTGCACACAAAAGCTTCGTAAAATTATGGTTGTCACAACCACTGATGCCACTATTTTAACAATTTTCTTACTATGTTTCTCTATCTTGACCATGGTAGTACCCTTGGCTGACAATTGGCAAAAAAATAAATGGCTGCCTGCTGTCCCAGAAGTGCGTTAGTATGGGTTAGAATAATTGGCCTTCACATAACTTCATCATATATATATATATATATATATATATATATAAAACTCTGCAAGGAAACCTTTTTTCTTACATTTCAAACTCAGATAGCCAGAAAAATGCATACCAGTATATGCATGCCTATATATTCCATAGCTCTTGAAAGACTTATGTCATTTTCTTGACCAGTTAAACTTGGCCATTAAAGTACCTATCTTCTTCTTTTTTTTTTTTTTATTATTATAAAAAATCCATATGTATTAATAAGATAATAATAATTTGACATTTACTAATAAGAGAGGAAATATAGCCTACTATATTACAGTTTGGGTATTAACAAGTAGGCTGTCTTGCTCATATACTATCTAAGCCATCAGATGTAATCTGACCTACAACCACTTTTTCTATTCGTTTCCAGACTTTCCACCAATATCCGAATATAATCTAAATTCAAAATTCTAAGAAGGTTGTTGTAAGTGTTTAATATCTAACAACACTCTTTTCCAGTGTCTTTTCTTATGAGATGTCTTATTAACAGTGTAGTTATAAAAATGTACTTTGTCTCCATCTGCTGGTTAGTTTTGAAATGATTGACAACTGTTTTTTTTTTCTAACGTTGGACTTGTGTGCTGTCTGTCGTTTGTAAGTTTGTAACCATTGTCAGTAATGAGAAACGCATAGATTCTCAAACTATGTTACTTCCTTTCTTATGTTAACTATGTATTTCTTTCTTTTCCTCTTTCTTTTTATTTTTAAAACTCCATATGAAATCACTCCAAGTAGCTACTAGCTGAGATTGCACAATCCTGAAAGCCCGCCCAGCTCAACAGCTTCTTAAATTGTACCCAACTTCCTAAAAGTGAAAGTAGACTTTCTCCAACTCTTCCGTCTCAGCAAGCTGTAAGTACACATCTGTTCATTCATGAACTCTATACTTGTTTGAAGTCGGGTATGCTAATTTGAATGTGGCATAATTGTGAAGTAAATTTTGTTTTATTAATTCATTGCCAGACTAATCAAGATGTAGGCATAAAATCTTGAGGTTTTAAACAAAATCTAAATAATATGTTTTTTTTATATTCTCAAGTAGAAATGAATGCATTCTTTAAAAAGTATACATTTATCTCAGTTCAAATATTCAAATATCTTGAGTAGCCTCTGCCTGAAAGTACTGAATTAAAATCAACGCAAATCACTAACTGCAAAGACAAAGACCATGTAGAGCAAAGTCTTGCTTAATAGTTCTACAAATTTAACCCTTTCTCTGGTCCTTAAAAATGGTTGGGAACTAAACCATGCTGCTTTTGTGTGAGCAACTAAGCACCCGGAAAACCAAAAGTTATAAATACATCCTTAACTACTGCATATTAATAGATCAAATATAATGCTATTTTAGCTGAAGAACACAAGCATTCCCTCTTCAGTTTTAAAGGAGTCATGAGGTGCCTCATGCACTTTTTACAACCTGTTTGGACTGAAATGTGTGTTGGGAGTGTGTGTACACAACCACCCTACAATGATAAAGATCCACAAGTAGCTTTCTTTTAATTTAATAAAAATAAGTTGCCCCTTCTGAAATCAAGCCATTCTTAAATGCATGTCGGTGTGGCGTCACACTGACAGAGGCCGCTCCCACATTAGTTGATTGACTGCAGCGTGTCACACAGACTGAACTGGTGTCTTACCTCAGACCCGCCCTGAGTGAGCTGTCTTCAGACCGAGACGCAGAGACTGAAGATGCGGAAGATTAATGTTACGTTTGGTTCTGAAGGGAAACGTGCCCTTGATCAACCAAAAAGTGTTTATGTTCGCGCGAATCATTCATTATCCAGCCTCACCTACAGAAGCAGTGAGTATAATGTCTTTTAATGAATCTTTGCAAATCGCCTTTCCTAATAATGTGCTAATTAGCAAGTTTCAGTATGAATATGGCTAAACTAAGATCCTCCGAGAGTGCCTCGTTAAAGAGGGACAAGGTCAGCAGAGCTCGTGAATATTTAAAGCGGGAAGTACACAGAACAGAGTGATTTCAAAAGAGCTGTTTTCGACAGGGTAAAATTAGTGTTTTTTTACACTATCTTTGAGAAATTTTAAAACAAACTACATTACAAACTTTTCATTAAGACCCAAAAGAATCATATTAGCCTGTGGAGAAGTGGCTTTGTATGACCCCTTTAAAAACATGCACTAAACAGCATTTAACTGATTCCAGATTTCTACATTAAAATTTAAATGAGAGATAAAAAGGGAAGTTCAGTTAAACTTTATTTTTATAATCTACTTTAGATATTCTTTAAGTAACCTACATGTCAACTTATTCTCATTAAAGGAAAATTACTCCATAATTTACTCTCCCCAAAGCCATCCTAGGTGTATATGACTTGGTTCTTTTAGACAAAACGAACCTATATGCCTCTGGGGGCTGACACATGTATTCTGAAGCTGATCAATAGGTTTTGTAACAAAACTTAAATCACTGTCTTCTGACAATGTTCTGGCTTCTTTCCTGCCTCTGACTTGATGTATGATGTAAGCCGCATTTGTAGCCAGTGGCAGAGCCAGGGATTTTTCATAGGGGTGGCAAGGCAGGGGCCAGCAGTTACTTTGGGGTACCACATTTAATTTAATTTAAATTTATTAAAAAAAAAATCATAGAGGAAATAATAAATGGGAAAAAACCCTCTGTTCATTTGAAAGAAGAAACTCATATACATCTAGGATGACTTTGGGGTGAGTAAATTATGGGGTAATTTTCATTTTTGGGTGAACTATTTCTTTAATTTGCAACTGTGTGTCTACTAACTTTCAGAGTAAACTGTTAGGGTATGTGTAGTGTTCGTAGAATAAGCTGACATATAAAGTTTCTTATAGTCAGTATGTTGTATCTTGTGGCTACAAAATCTCATGAATATGTGTATAAATAGTATGCCAAATAAAAAGGAAAACATTTGGTATAGAAATGTACGATGCACGATATATGCTTTGGTGTGTTTATGCTGGAAAGGATTAGGGTTGTGGGGTAGATGCATATCTTATCTTAAATGAACTGTTAGAAGACATTAAGCAGACAGTTTCTAATACTCTAATAATTGCTAGTTGACATGCAGTTGCACAGTTAATTACTGTTAATAAAATGTCTAAAGTGGGCTACAAAGTGTTACTGGACATTCTTATTTGTTTTACTGCAAAAAGCAAGATGCTATTACTGTCAATGATTTGATATTGATTTGATTTTAGATTTTTTGTTTTTTGTTTTTTTCCCCAGAATGCTGCATAACTAAAAATGACAGCTATTGAAGTCCAGGGAAACTCACAGACATCGAGACCTAACAGATCAATGGGTCTCTTTAACAATATCAAGGTAAGATTCCAGATATAACCCCTAATGTGTCAAGTGACACAACCTTTTCCACATTAGGCAAAGGATAAACAATTTAATATGCAATAAATAATTTAACTTTACAAGTATATATCTAATTATTCTACTAACCCTAAGCCTACCTTCAGATAGTAGACATGTAGTTGCAAATTAAAGAGAATAAGTTGACGTGGTTACAATGTTACTTATAGTTAGTAGAATGTCTAGAGTGGACTATCAAAAAATTGAGTGTAACCAAATGTGATTTAAAAAGTTCTTGAAGGTCCCGCTTTTAATTTGATGCATGTCCTGATTTTGCTGAGTTCAACGTATTCCTAGGTCAACATATTTAGCTGACCCTGGAATTTTAATCCTTGACCATATCTGCGTCTCTACACCTAAACCTAAACTTATCCATGAGTAATGCGTACAATCTGATTTAATGATGAATGATACTGATGTAAAGACACCAAACACTGATTGTGGATCTAAATTTCACAAAAACTATCAAATATTTCTTCAGATCTGATTGGTTAATCACAGTGTTGTTCCAGGGTCAACAACGATGTTTACATAGGAACATGTCAAACTCAGCAAAATTAGGTTCTGCTTAATTGGACATTATTACTGAGTGGGCTTCTGAAAATAATTTTTTTGGGTGTTAGTCATGGAAAATAGTTTCTTCAATTACACTTAAATGGCATTTATTTAGTTATTATTAGCTTTTTTATTTTAATTTTTCTAAAGACTTTAAGTTTTGAAGTAAACTACAAACAAACTTTCAATACAATAATATTATTGGGGAAACAACATTTTGGTATTAGGGGTGTCTGCAAGCAGTGTGACATCATTTCAACTGGTAATGGAGTTTGTTTGTTGTCACTGTAAGAATTAACTTATCTAAGCATTTATCTAATATTTAAATTTAGCAATGGAAGCTTCTCTTAAGAACCTAGCATTGTTGAAATACATCTCTATTTTTGAGGTGTAGTCTCAAGCCTGTAAGTTAAGTTCCATAATTTTATTAGTCTTCATAGACTTCCTGCATAATTGTAATTTCCTTGTATTCACTGCACATCCGTATATTGTTTTTGTTCTTGTTTAAACACTCTGAAATTGCTGTACAACCAAAGAACTTGACTTTGCTATTACACAACGTGGATTGGCCTGAAAATTTAAAACCAACTGACAGATCAATATTTTATTACTTAATTTTTTATGTTGTTGTTGTTTTTCCCTATACATATTTACAAAATGTGGTTATAGTTTAGCTTTTTTGTGTGTGTGTGTGTGTGTGTGTATGTTTCAGTTTTTTGTACTGTGTCACGGGATGCTACAGCTTGCTCAGCTCCTGGTGTCTGGATATCTGAAAGGCTCTATAACCACCATTGAGAAAAGATATGGATTTTCAAGTCAGAAATCAGGACTGCTGGCAGCCTTTAATGAGGCAAGGATAATGTGATTACTTTATTTAAATGGTGATGATAGGATGTCATGAATCACCTGAAAAATAAATATTTTTTGCAGTTGTTATCAACTGGTTAATAATTATTTTATTATTAGTTTAAACTCAAAGTTTAAATATGAAATTGATAACTCCGTCATCAAGGACTACTTTTTGACTATTCCATCTGATCATGCAACTCTTTTGTGGTTAAATAAGGTGGGGAACACAGTTCTCATCGTGTTTGTGAGTTTCTTTGGGAGCCGTGTGCATCGACCAAGATGTATTGGAATTGGAGCGATGATTGCAAGTGTGGGGGTGTTCCTCATAGCCCTACCTCACTTCATTAGTGAGAAGTACATTTATACAGACAATAGCAGTGAGTGAGGATTGTTTGTGTTGTTTTTTTTGTTAGTTTTTTTTTTAAGTACCCAACAGCTAAAATAGCCAATATGTATTTGCTGCACAGACACCAAAGACAACAGTTCGGGTCTTTGCAAATCACTGAACGTCTTCGCTGAGAAAGAATCATGTGATCAAGAAAAGACTGATCCTCACCTTGGGGTGTATCCAATACTACTACTTGGCCAGTTACTGCTGGGCATTGGCGGTGTCCCCATACAACCTTTTGGAATTTCCTACATAGATGATTATGCAGAAAAGAAGAATTCTCCCTTCTACCTAGGTTTGAATAAGTAGTGTTTGATCATTGATTTCCATATAGAGTGGTTAATTCTTATAATACAGTGGTTAATTCAAGAAATAACAAACCTTTAACTTTTTCTATAGGCATACTTTTCGCAATTACAGTAATTGGGCCTGCATTTGGCTACATGATGTCATCTGCACTCCTTCGTTTCTATGTTGACATTGATAAGATGTCTTTAAGTAAGTCTGATATGTCATTTCTGCTTCTTTATAAATGGAAAGTAAACATATATAGATTTTACTAAGTTAAAACAACAGCAGAGTCTAATGTAAATACATTGTATTGTACAACTGTACAAATCATGTTTGGACAAGTGCATTTTGACAAGCTAAACTGAATTTAAAAAGAAGTATTTACCTCAAGATTCAACATGTTTAGCAATGTTGCTTGGTGCATCAAACACAGATGGGAACGTTTAGTAAATTTTTCTTTATGTCTCTCATATGTAAGATATGTTTTATGAATGAGTTATAATTTTTAGATGCTACATTGAAAAATGATGACCCCAGATGGGTTGGAGCTTGGTGGTTGGGATTCCTGGTGGCTGCCACCCTCCTTCTCCTGACTTCTTTGCCATACCTGTTTTTTCCAAGGAAGATGTTTAGAGAGGTACATCATAAATCTCCCTTTCTTATTCTGAAAATGAATTAGTAAGTTTTGATTAATCAGTAATGGAAAGTTTGGAAAATAAGATCTCACAAAACATGTATTAAAAAAACTGAAGCCATGAAAAGAAGTCCCAGAGGAGCATGTCTCAGCCTGTTCTTCCCCCTCTTGCTCAACTAGATTGAATAACAGGTTAGCCTTGCATGAAATTTGCGTTCATACATGTTCATGCACTACATGTTTTTGTAATTGTGAATCAGATATTGGAAGATGCTTAATCTTGTATTTAAATTGTGGTTGTTAAAATGTGATTTGTGTCAATTATACCTTAAACAGATTTAGATCAAACAGGGTAAGAAGGTTTACTGGTGTAAGAGTTTCCATTATACTCTTAAAAATAAAGATTCTTTATTGGCATCAATGGTTCTATGAAGATTCTTGAACATCCATGGAACCTTTCAAAATTAGAAAGGTTCTTCATAACTTAAAATAATTCTTTGGGTTTTTTAAATGGTTTTCAAATTGATTCTTTTAGTAACTATTCACTAAAAGGTTTTTTGGGGAAACAAAAATTTTTCTTCTATGGCATCACTGCAAAAACAACTTTTTGGAATGTTTATTTTTAAGAGTATATGTTCCTCTCTACCTCATATTTCACAGAATTTGGCTATTTGAGCATACTGTTGTTGTTCAAATATAAATTAAGATTTTGATCTCTCCAGGAAATTATAGAGGCCCCTGTTGAGCCATCCACAGAAAAAATGATGGAGGACAAGAAGCCCATAACTGAACCAAATGAAGAGGTGTCTCTCACTGAGTTCCTAAAAAGTGTGTTTGCCATTTTACCCATTATTTATCACAAATTTATGAACAGATAACCAACAAAGAACATTCAAACTGAAAATGTACTCACCCTCAGGCCATCCAAGATGTAGATAAATTTCATCTGAATTTAGATTAATTTAATTTAATTTAATGTGCCATCAGAATGAGAATTCAAAAACTTGTTTAAAACATCACAATCAAGTAAACAGAACCATGTAAACAGTACTTGATATGTGCACATTTCTCTCATTTAGTAATTTAGACAGGATGACCTTAACACTGATAGTTGTATAATTGCACATGCTGTCTGCATTGTTTTAGCACCCAGCAGTTCACAGGTAATGAAACAGCACAAACAAAATCTCTTCAAACTGGATTATAGTTGGTTAGGTAGAATGTTTATGGCCTGCTTTAGAACCTAATGACATTACTGTATTTGTTAGGCCATACTACACTAGTATTATAAGGAAATTACCACATCCAGATTCCAATGTAATGCTGCTCATGCCAAATTTAACATAGAAGCCTAATGCTGTGAAATTTGACCTACTTAGTCAGAACCAGATGCTTTATCAGAGGCCCAATAATGACGCAGGGACTTTGTTTTTTTTTAACTAATAAACTCACAATTCAAATGTTCGGTTCTTGTAACAGTTAGATTTCATGAAATTAATTAATTTGGATTTCATTCCAAATTATAATGTCTTTCTTAAGAGATATTTTTGTGCTATAATATAGAAAGTTTTTCGGATTATTTATTATTTATATTATGTCTTTTATCTTTCCTCAGGTTTCCCCAAAATTGTAATAAGGACTCTGAGAAACCCAATTTATTTGTTGGTAGTATTGGCTCAAGTGAATCTTGCTGCCATGGTTGCAGGACTGGCCACTTTTATGGGAAAATTCATTGAGAGGCAGTTTGCACAGACTGCCTCCTTTTCTAATTTAATGATGGGTGAGTTACTGAAGGAAACTTTCTTAATGCTATTATTCAAGAACAAAACCATTTGCTCCACCAAAACCATAACAATATGTACTGTATGTTTGTTGCCAGTGAAATCATATCTTATTGTTAAAGGTACAAATTACTCATTTTAAAACTTCAACTGCTGCTAATCCACACACAATACAATATTTCACAATAACAAATTCCAAAGTCCTGAGAAATAAGCAAGGGGAGATTGAAGCTTTCTTTTCTAAGTGTTACATCTTTTATTATTTATCATTCAGAGGGATTATTAAAGGAATGTAGTTCAGAGGTTTTCAACCTGAACAATTTCAGGGACCCACCCAAACCTGAAGCATTAAAACACAAACACTAACACAATTACAAAGGACTTGTTTTTTCCTACACATCTTTTATGCATGTTTGTTTTGTCTGTATGTTCACAGGTGGTTTAAATATTCCTTCAGCCATGTTAGGTATAATGGCTGGGGGGGTTATACTACGCAAGTTGGGTCTGACTGTCAGGTCCTCAGCAGCGATGTGTACCGTGGTGGTTTTGGTTAGCATGATGTTCGCAATTCCACTTCTCTTCATTGGCTGCCCCACACAAAATGTTTCTGGCATCAACTATAATTTGTGAGTGTTTGCTTTTCAAATGTGCAATTTTTATGCTAAATAACACATATTTGCCCACTCAAAAAATGTAAGATTTAGTTCACCCAAAAATTAAAATCATGTCATTAATTACTCACCCTCATGCCGTTCTAAACCCATAAGACCTTCGTTCATCTTCAGAACACAAATTAAGGTATTTTTGATGATATCAGATCAGTACAACTAAAATGATCCCAGCTCCAACAACATAGTAAAAACACCGGTAAAACAGTCAGGTATAACATAATAAAAACAATTCTTTTCCCATGACTTACTTCTTTCTGCATTTTAGAGAGTATTACAAAGCAACGCACATGCAAGCTCACAATAACACATCAGTAGTTCAGATTATTTATTTTAAGACACATGTTTCTGTCCTGAAATCTTGTATGGGTTGAACAAGCTAATTTATTTTTCCAAAACCTTTCTTTGCAAAATTCCAAAATGTAATTTTATAGTTACTAAAAGAGGTTTAAGCCATTGATATGCAGGCTAATGCAGTTATTAATGCAGTTTAATGCATTTATTAGTGAGAGCGAGCAAAAGAGAGAGAGGAAGAGATTGCTTGCGTCTGTGTGTCTCTCAGCAGAGTTCAGCAGCAAGTTGAATTGCTTGAAGAACCTCGAAGAACAGGCTGCACTGCACTGACAACAAGTTACTGTCTGCGTCTCTGTGTGCGCGTAAATGCTTGTTTGCATTGTATGTGCGACTGTGAGAGAGAAAGGGAGAAAGACAGCATTATTTCCGTACATAAAAAAGGTGGAAAACATGGAATAGTTCATCGTTTTTACCTTACTTTTTGTTTGATTTATTTACTCAATATCTTCTGGGGGTTTCTGTTCTTTTACTGTTGTAGATATCCCATAGTAAAATATACATATTATATATCTAAGTTTTTGCCTGTACCTGGATTTTCTCTCTGTCTCGCCCCAAGGACTGATTTTCAGTATTTGACCATTGCTGTGTTTTCATTTCTGCCTATGTCTCCACGGATTCAGTTTGCCGGTTCTCGACTGTGTGTGCCTGACCCTGAGTAATAATAAACATTGTTTGCATCTGAACCCGAATGCTTCACGTCCTCATTCGTAACAGAATGATCCGTCAACCAGGGTTCAGCAGTGGTGTTTATGACGGCTCAATCAGAG
>JAUMHI010000052.1:17010531-17031615 GCA_032359435.1 Enteromius unitaeniatus | reverse complement strand
TGTGAGTGTGCATAAAAATCTGGTTAACTTTTTTCCATTTAGTCACTAAAGCCTTTAACTATCCCGTTTTCCATGATAAAATCAATGCAATTTAGCAATGTATGCATTTATCCAAAGTTACTTTGATTGCTTGTTTGTTTAGTTCATGCATTTTTTGGGAAATTACCAAGTAAATGTATAAAACACAATAAATAGTGTTTAAAACAGTATTTACATTTCATGCATTTAGCAATGCATTCATTTCTATTTAAAGCAGCTTGAATCAAGGCATGCATTTTGTTCATTAGTTTATGCATTTCCAGAAATCGATATAAATGTCTATTATATAATAATTAATATTTAAAACATATGTTTTAGCATGTGTTTAACCAAAGCAACTTACATTGCATCTTATTTTCTATTAGTTAGCTAGTTAGCTTTCTAAAAACTAACAAATTTATGTTCATGCATTTTAGCAATGCATGCATTAATCCAAAGTGACTTTGCATTACATTGATCCAAAGCATTGTGTTCAAGACATGCATTTTTTATTAGTTTGTGCATTTGGAATTAGAACTGGGAAATTAAAATAATAATAATAGTAAAAAATGCATATTTTTGTTACAGCAAAGCAAAATTGAGAGGTGGATGAAAATGTGTATTTTGAATTTAGTTTTAGCAGTGCAAACATTAATTGAACATTAATTAATCTTTTTTTTTTAGTTCATGCATTTTCAGGAACCAGGGAATTTATTTTAAAAAGTAGTTTACATGATAATTACTTTAAATAATTGTTTAAAAATTTTTATTTCTTATATTAAATTATTTAAGAATGGAACAAGAATTTATCAGAATAAAAATTGTATGTAGTTGATAATAATTTACATAATTTATTATATCATTTATAATAAGAAGAATTTATAAGAATTAAATCCAGCATTCTTGTAACTGCAAAGGAATTATTTGTTTAAAACTGATTTTGAGCTGTACATTTGAAGTATGCATTATTTTGCAACTGTTTGGCCTGCACTTGACAAACAAAATAACAGTCGTGGAGTTTAAGCAGAATATCATTGCAAGTTCATTTTCATACATGCATTTCAGCTCATCATTTCAGTTTCAGTTCAGAATTCTTTCCAAATGATTTTAGTAGTTCATGCATTCTCTAGGAATTGAACCCATTGCCTATATCGTCATTTTATAGATGCACGAGTCACAATTGATGTTTCATCATTGTTCAGTCTATGAATGTCATACTTTCAGTCTTTGCAAATTAAACTGAGATTAAGATCATCTATATTATCATCCAATAAATCACATTTACATTTGATCATTTAAAGCTGTGCTTGCAGCTGATCTCCTTCAGCTCGTCACCAGCTCAAGTTTAGAGTTTGCAGATGCTCATGAAGACAAAAGCTGTTCCTCTGTAAAGTTTTGAGTAACACAAACATATGAGACATTTGATTTTGGCTGGTAATCCTCTCTGCAGGACTCACCAGTGTGCCATCAACATCTCTGTAATCTCACTCGGCTGATCCCTGAAGTGATGGGACAGTGATAGCACGCACACACACACACACACACACACACTGGCGGGACTCTGCTGCCTGCGGTCTAATGGTCTCTCGACGTGGGGCCGCTTAGGCGCTGACAGACTCAATAGAGCGTCTTGACCTGTTCGCCGGTTCTCCCCATGCAGGAGCAAATCATTTGTGTACATAACAGCACTTGAGAAGAATCTGCCACCTGTCACAACTGTGTGTGTTTTGGTAACCTTACGGGGTTGAGCATGAAATTTCTCTCTAAGAACTGCAAAACTTCACAATAGGAAACTTTTTTTTTTGCTCTTGTTCACCGTTTGTTTTATTTGGTTTGTAAAAATTTTTTTTATATGATGTGTGTATATTTTGACACTACATGTGTACATCATTTATTTATTTTACCGTCTGGATTATTTGAATGCTTTCAAATATATTTACATTTAAATTGTAATGTGATCTATAATATTTTTCTGTTATTTTGACGTGTTTGTTTAATATTTATGTTTGTATGTGCACCTCCTGGTTTATTTTGAATTATAATGATTTTTATTTTATCGTTTTAACTTAAAATGTAATTAGATGTGTGGATATTTTGACATTTAATTAAATAAATACTTACATTTTTATGTGTTTATTAAGTGGCTTATTAGTGGTTAAATTAGTATTCAATTCTGCGTTAATTGTAGCAGATAATTTCGTTTATTATTTATTAATTTGTTTGTTTTATAACTCTACTCCTTTCCTAATCAAATATATTTTAATGTACTGCCTTGATGGTTTGTACTATTTAGTAATAACAACAATAATAATAATAATAATAATAATTCAATAATTCATGATATGCACTCCAAATTTTCATGTAGTGCAAATTATTCAATTCCTGAAAATGATTTGTGAACCTGCTCTGAAGTTCCAATCTAAAACAAAAAAAAGATAAAAAAAAAAGATTCCTTAAGATCTGCATCAAGTAATTCATAAACCTGCTCCAAAGTCCCGATCTGAATTAAATGAAGTTCTGATCTGAATCGAATGATTTGTGAACCAGCTCTAAAGTCCCGATCTGAGTTCAATTAAGTTTCCGATCTGAATCCAATTAAGTCCTGATTTGAATCTAATGATTCATAAACCTGCTCCAAAGTTCTGACCTTATTTAAATGATGTGTGAACCTTCTCCAAAGTCCCGATCTGAATCAAATTAAGTTCTGATCTGAATCAAATGATTCATGAACCTGCTCCAAAGTCCCAACCTGAATCAAACGATTCGCAGTATGGAGTGCTTGAACTGAATGATTAAAGTCACAAATTTTCAATTCAGTAATTTCATAATTGCAAAGAATAGGTTCATAGGCTCAGATGCGGTCAAATGAAACAACAGCGGTTACATACACATATATTTAACTATTTAATCAAAAATATTGTTAGGGGACTAGCCTAGCGTGATTAAATTCTACTCTCTTGTATCTAACGCCTGTACGTCATGATCCATGATTAATTCCAATGGATAAAATCCTGCCCTATATTTCTTTTATTGTCAGATATCCTGTTGCCCTTTTAAATGCATTCAGTTATTACTTGCAAACAACATTTAGTGTTGACATTTAAGTTCATGTGCATGCACATCCCCATCGGGGCATGTATATTTTGTAGAAAGGACCTCAGGTGCACCAGGTTACATTCGGTGACATTCAATGGCTTATGAGAGTTTTCCTGCCTGATCGACGTTAAACATTGAGGCTCTCCTTTGCCTCTAAACGGCTTTGAATCCTCACGTCCTGATCCATTTGCTAAATTAAACCTCCCAGCTCACGTCACCATCCTGAAATACGACATTAACACCCCAGCGTTGCTCGCACCTGACTCCAGCTCAACAAAGTGCTCTGTTACAGCGTCATTTCCTGAGTGTCTGACACGGCATTTGTGGTAATCCCCTTTGCGTCGCCCCATGCCTGTTTTCACAACATTACAGCATAATCCATGCTCGCGTTGTGTCACTTATTCACCACGGCATGCTGTTTAAATTCAGATTAGGACTGCTAATTGAATGTGAACGAGTCTTGAATGAGATCAGGAGCGGAGAGGATGAGTCCCGCTCTGACAGAGACTCAGATTAGAACAGCAGCGGAGGTAAAGAGATGGATGTAGGTCAGGATGTTCCCAACACACACACCGCTATTAACCCATCCAGTGCCGCTCCGCCAGGTCAGCTCGAGTCAGGCGCTCACAGACCATGTGATAAGCACATTTCACTTAGCTTTCTGATGTAAATGATGTGCTTCCGATGATAAATACAGGCTGCCCTGGGGAAAAACGGTGCAGTAGGGTAATTCTCTCGGGACTACCTAGTATACTTCACAAATCAGGCTATTTATATATATATATAAAGAGTGAGACTAATATTTATTTATTTATCATAATGCTGATAAAATTAATTTATTATTTATGTATTTGTAGTGTGTGTGTGTGTATATATATGTATATATATATTTGTGTGTGTAGGTCCTATTTAAAATATTTACTTAATATATATTTGCATAAATAAGTGTTTGTTTACATAATATATGTGTGTGTTTGTACTGTGTATATTTATGTATATATAAATACACACTCATACAGTAAATATTTTAAATATTTTCATGTATTTACATCTGTATTTTTTTTAAATTTATAATATATATAAATATATTTAATAAACAAATATAAAATTTTTCTTAAATGTATGTGTGCAAGTGTGTGTGTTTTATATACATAATATAATAAATATATAGTACACATACATATGTTATGTGTAACTTTTATTTTGGATGTGATTAATTAACCGTAATTGATCTTCAGACAGCATTAATTAAAAAAATTAAATGTTTTGATTATTGTTTAGAATTATAGGCTGTTGGGAGCATGAAATAATAAAACTTCAGCATTTAGAAAATAATAAATAAAATATTACTATTAATATTATTATTATTTGACACAAAAGTTTAGAGACAGTAAGATTTTTTTTTTAAATGCTTTAATAGCTCTTTTTTATTAGCAAGGATGCATTAAATTAATCAAAACTGACCGTATTCTTTTAGAATGAAATATAATTTCTATTTCAAATAAATTATATTCTTCTCAGCTATCAACACAACTGTTTTCAACATTCATAATAATCATAAATTTGTCTTGAGCAGAATGATTTTTGAAGGATCACGTGACACTGAAGACTGGATAATGATGCTGCAAATACAGATTTGATTACAGAAATAAATTTCATTTTAACAGATATTCAATGTAACTGAAGTAACATTTTATAATTTTTTCAGTATTTTTGATTGCTTTGTGAGCAGTAGAGACTTCTTTCGGGAACATTAAAAGTCTTACCGACCCCATTTAAGGTTATTCCGAAGTTTAGCTGCTTTTTTCATCAATTTTTGCTGTAATTTGGTGCTTTTGGTGTCCTGAAGCGAAACACAGTAGAGATTGACTAGTCCTGCACATTAAGCTAGTAATCCATTCCAAACACGGCTGTAATCTGAATGAATTAAATGCTTTCTCTTGCTGGAGCTCAAGCAGTGGTTAATGGATGCCGTGTTCCCAAACAAACGTTTGAATCGATTGTCTTCATCGTGCAAACACAGCAGCGTTCCTCTGATCTATCAATGCATTCACTTTAGACCATCGAGTGATTTCCTGAAGCGACCCTGAACACATTCAAACAAACACAGGCCCCGCGCCAGAATGACCAGAGAGACAACAGAGAGTTCAGACTTTACACCACAGATAGAGAGCAAAAAACACACTGGATGATGCTCGACCTGAAACAAGGTAAATTATCTATGGAGGAGTACGTCACCCAGTTCTGTGAACTATGTTATCGGGTACCTTTTGATGATGATATTTTAAAGGACATATTTCGTTTTGGATTGAATTAACCCATAAAATCATAGATGCCCAAGGGAAGATTTGAGTGCAGTCTAATGGACTTTATAGATTATACATTGTTGATGGCTGACTCTACATTCACTGTGGGAGCTGCGGATGAGGAACACAGCCCCGCATCTGTGACTGAAAGGGCAAATGCACCAGTTTGCGCTCACAAAATCAATTCCTTGCTGATCTTCATGAGCCAAGTCAAGTCACGGTTGATCTTCATGAGCTCAGTCAAGTTACTGACGAACTTCACAAGTCACGCCAAGTGACCATGGTTCTTCCTGAGCCAAGTCAACCCATCGTTGATCATCACAAGTTAAGTAGTAATTTCATTCATTCAGATCTTCACTTGTCAAGTCAAGCCATTACTGATCTAAGCATAGCAAGTCTAGTCACTGTTGATTTTCACCAGCCAGGTCAAGTCATTACTGATCTACCAGAATCATGTCACATCTCAGCTTATTCTCCCGAATCCAGTCACGTATCACCTGTTCAGCCATGTGAAGATCTCCTTGAGGACGTCTGTGATCTCTCTTGTCTCGCCCTGTCATGTCTAAGAAGGCCATCTCTGAGTCCTCGCCATGCCTAGTCACGGCTATGGAAGCCATTTCTGAGTGCTCGTCCTGCCCTGTCACGGCCACAAAGGCCATTGAACTCCTGCTCCTGTTTCCCATGGATCCCGCTCCGCAGTCATGGCCAGGAGTGCCGTTTCCGAGTCCTGAGAATCCTGTTCCCAAGTCACAACCAGAAGTACGGTTAACTACTCCAGTGAGCCCTCCAGTGCCCACACCTCCACAGCATCTCCTAGTGGCCATTTCTCAAGTGCCTGCACCTCGTAGGCCCCCTTCAGAGCTCGCGATGCAAGAGCACCCTCCAGAGAGCCAGTCTGAATCTGAGTCTGCTCCTCCCGAGCTCCACCCTGGAGAGTTTCTGAGTCGTCTACTCAGCCCTGGAAGACCTCTCTCCCGCCGACTCCACCCTGGAGGACTTCTGAGTCGTCTGCTTCGCCCTGGAGGGCCTCTGTCCCACCTGCTTTGCCTTGGCCGCAGAGGTGGTTGTTAACCTCTCTGTGCTCTCTGTTCCAGTCCCGCCGGGCTCTACCCTGGAGGGCTTCTGTCCCATCTGCTCCGCCCTGGAGGATGTCACTGCTGCCTGCTCTATCCCGCCATTATCCCGGCTCGGCAGTCCGGGTCCTCCACAGCTTCACTGCCGGCTAATGCTCCACGGCGCAGCTCCTCCACAACCTCGCTGTCTGACACTGTTCCACGGTCTAGGCCCGTTATTGCTCCATGCTTCAGGTCCTGAGCCACCTCCACAGGGACTTGGCCCTCCATCCCTCCCCCTGTTACGCCTCCGCTCCACCACCCTCCTGGACTATTGTAGATGGAACGTCTGGAAGCTGCTCCTTAGGGAGGGGGGGGTTTTCCTTTCCGGACTATTCTCATATGTTTTGCCGCCTCCATTTCTGTTCGCTGTTTACCGACCCTGCCTGTTAGAGCATGCCATTTAATAAAAGCTTGCAGATTAATCCACCCGTCTCAGACCTCATCATTACAAATGTACGCAGCACACACAAATATATTATCTATACAAAAGCGTTTATTTTGGAATTTGATTGTTTGAAAGCACTAATTTAAAGTAATTTAGCTCTGTGTGTTTATAACTGTGTGTTATTAATTATTAATTAGTTCAACTAAATAAAAATGAGAATTGTGAACTTTGCAATGAGATTAATTTTTTTTCATCTTTTTTCAGATTCATCTAGCTTTAATTTTTCAGTCTTTATTTTTTATATATATTTCAGCTATTATTCTTTTATTTATATCTAATTAATTAGTTTGTTTTAAATTAAATAAGTAAACATTATGGCTATTTTTATTTTAAATCAAGTTATGAGGCAGAAACAATTTTTTTATGTTTTTGTTTTTTATTATTATTTTTATAAACCACACTAATATATATATAAGGCTATTATGAGCCTCAGTCTATTAGTCTACAGACTATTCATCTGATATATATTAAACTATTGTTTTATTTTAAAATGTTTGCAAATTTTATTTCAAGAAACAAAAATATTTGTATGCTTTGAGTTTCAGGTTTAGTTAATCCTACTCATTAATCATGTCATTTTAAATGTATATTTGTTGGTAGTACCATGAATTTTGATGTTATGTAAAGAGAATATCTATCTCTTCTGTAATTCTGCATTCATAAAAATCAATAAACATGCTGTTCTGTGTACCAGCTGGTCAACCTGTTAAATCATGTGAGTTACACTATCACTAGTGCTGACTGATCTAGTGAGCAGCTGACATTACAAATGTTTATATTTTTATGTTCACGTGTGCAAAAACTCTTTTAGGACAGTATGAGTGGTTAAAGTTGTAGTGTTTTAGCATGTTACTGTGTGAATCACTTATGCAGCACGAACACTTCAGAACGACACACACTTTAACGCTTCAATCTGAGCAGTATCCAATATTACTCATGCAAATATTATAAAACAGACAGCTGTAATTTTGGAGAGTGACTGTTTTTGTCCCTCTCCAGACAAGAAACCTTATGTAATTGTGTTGTTGCTTTGGCCTAAAATGATCTCTGCTGAGTTGTGCTGAGGACGGCCTGCACTTCAATTATTCATCTCTAGAGGGAGAAAATCTTACCAATGACTGCACACCATCAGTCCCAGTGATGCCTGGTCAAGGATAATCTGACAATTAATATACTCATTACAGTAAATTAGTATTTGTATAGTATAAAATATAGTAAAGTTTCATTTATTTATAATTTTTTTTTTATTAGTGTAGATTAAAATTTTTTTTCGGTTTATTTATTTATTAGTGCCGATTATTTTATTTAATTGCATTACAAAAGTGTGTGTGTGTTACTGTTGGCAATGTTTAGGAACAAAATATATAGTTAAAAAAAGTAAGGCTCAGCAAAGGCTATTCGTCTTTGATTTGTGATGTAAATCAAGCAAGATAGAATAATCTGAAAAATGACTATAATAATTGTAGTAAATTGTCAAACAAATAGAGTTAACTGTTATTTAATATATAAAAAAATTATCAAAATGTTTAATAATAATGATGATAATATATATATGTTATGTAATATATATTTATAAATATGATTAAAATAAAAAATTATCTATTATATTTTTAAATTATATATATAATTTTTAAATATGTAGGTATATTATGCAAAAGCTATTCATCTTTGATTTGAGATGTATTTTTAGCTATCAAACCAATTATAGCACAGACACAGACATAACCTGGGTTTTCCTTGTTTGCTTTCTTTCTTTTTTTTAGTAGTAGTAGTAGAAGAAGTAAATTGGACTAATTTGTTATTTTAAGCTTGAGGCAGTTTTTACCCATAATTCCAGTTTCATCATCTGATTTGGTTCTGTGTAAACAGAGGAAACCCTGAGGCTGAATATCACAGAATTCATTCTCTGATACAAATACTACTGTACGCTGTTTGTGTGTGTGTGTGTGTGTGTGTGTGCACCTGGTATTTATCACCTTATGGGCACCAATTGTCCCCACAAAGATAGGTATACAAGTAAATTTTGACCGTGTTGTTTCCCCATGAGGAAACAAGCTTATAAATCACACAGAATGCGTTTTTTTTTTTTATCTAAAAGTGCATATAGTTTCCTGTAAGGGGTAGGTTTAGGTGTAGGGTCAGTGTAGGACAATACCACATACAGTCTGTACAGTAGAAACACCATTACACCTATGACCCCAGAAAACATGCAAACCCAACGTGTGTGTGTGTGTGTGTGTGTGTGTGTGCCCTGAGATGCACTGCTAACTTAAAACCCTGAGAATCTGAAGTGGCACGTGATTCTGTGACACAAATCACCTCACAATTACTTTATTGTATTTTGTTACTGATTCCAGATTTAATAACAAAAATTAGCTTGCAAAAATATGCAATCATGTAATCAGTAAAAGTAACTGATTAAAATGTAAATGTAATATAATCTAATCACAAGAATGTGATCGTGTAATGTTTGGTTGATGATGGGTCAAACATTTCTGCAATAAAATTCTCAATATTTTATATTTTTCAAGCTGTCACCAGCATCTGTTTGCTGAAAGTCACTAGTTTAGTGAATGCTGGGATCTGATAACTGCTGTACATTACTGAATGAATGAGATTTGGGTTCAATTAAATTCAAATTTAGCTCTTTTTTAACAAAGTATATGCTTCAGCTTAAAAAATATATATATATATACATATATATATGTATATATATATATATATAGATAGATAGATGGATAATATTTAGATTGACCAATAAGCTTAAATTAACAAATAAATTAAATAATTAAATATTATTTAAAAACAACTTTTTAGTTTAATTAATTTTTTAACTTACTATAATTATATATATATATATATATATATAATACTATTATAACTACTGCAAAAAAGTATTACTTAATACTATTATTACTATTGTTATTTTGTAATTATTGAATTACAGTATAATTATATCAAATTATATAATAACATTTAGTCAACTATATTTCATTTTTAATTCTATATAAATTAAAATAAAATAAATTTATTTAAAATGAAATTTGATTCAAAAATAAAATTACTTTTTTTATTAAAATAATACCTGACTTAGCAAAATGTTTATATTATTTTAATTAATAAAATAATTCATGTATTTTTTGTGTTTTTTTAATTGTTCAAATACATTTTATTTGATTACTAATAATATTATTGCTATATTGTTATTTTGTATTGATATTATTATCATTATTGTTATTGCTGTTGTTTTGTCATTTTTATTACATTTTTCAAATATAAAGAATAAATTGTACTGACACATAGAATTTATAATAATTTAAAGTTATTTATGTTTTGAAAGTGTTATAAAATAATATATATAAAATTACATTTAAAATAGTACATATATTTAAATAAAAAAAACAATATTAATACCGGCATTAACGATTCGTCCCTTTGTTATTGTCTGCGGGTGTCTCTCTGTCAGACCCCATACATCACAAACCCCACCCAGTGCTTTTCACGATTGATCAGAATTCGCTGGGTTTCTGCTCTCATCACGGGGTCCTTCTGGCCTCGTGGTTTAAGATACAACTGTTGTGCTTCTAATCAAAGTGATTTGTCACATGTGAGCTGCTGAAGCTGGACGCAGATGCCGTTCTCAGCTCCCATCCGGCGTCCCGCAGGATTATTGCTGTTTGTTTAACCCCTTCACCCCCGTTACGGCCTCTTCGTTACCCTGATTAGTTCACAAGTCATCAAGCACATCAGGAGGGTCCGGACACTGTGTTTAGAGATTAACACACACTTCCATTTCATGCATTCTCAGACGACAGAAACATCTAGTTTGGTGTTTTAGACGTCTCTAGAGCTGCACAACATCGAGAAGAATGTGATATTTCAGTTTGATCTGAATCCTCTCACATAGGAGATGCCTTTTGGTCGTGTAAAATGTGTCTTTGTTTCTTGTTCATGCACGATTAGTATAATATCACAGAATAATTGTGTTATATACTTTGTAACTAATTAGTGATGGCATTGCTTGTTTGTAAACTGATTTGTGGATTTATCTGTGATCCTGGAGCACAGAAGCAGTCATAGCACAGGTATATTTGTAGCAGCAGCCAACAATACACTGTATGGATCAAAATGATCAATTTTTCTTCTATGCAAAATCGTTAAGATATTAAGTTCTATGAAGATATTTAGCAAATTTCCTACCATTAATATATCAAAGTGTATTTTCTGATTAGTAATATGCATTGCTGAGAACTTGGACAACTTTAAAGCTGATTTTCTCAATATTTAGATTTTTTTGCTCCCTCAGATTCCAGATTTTCAATAGTTGTGTCTCGAACCAAATATTGCCCTACCATAACAAATCATACATCAATAAAGCTTATTTCTCAAAAAATGTACCCTTGTGATGGGTTTAGTGGTCCATGGTGGTCACATATTTGATCTTTTAACAATTTTTTTATATAATAATATATTTAATATTATTACGTATATATTAATATTGTCATTTTAATTATATTTATTTATGTATTTTGTTGTTTTTTTGTGAAAGTGTTGTGTTTATTGTCTATTTATAAATATCTAATTCATTAGAAAGACACTTAACAGTGTATTATATGAAAAGACACATTGTAAAATGTACCATGAAAGTTAATGTTTATGCAACAGATATAGTTTGTTTAGCCTGTAAGTCTGAAGGCTTGAAATGTTTTCTGTTTAAATCAATAGAAATTTTGGTTTTGTTTTTCTGTGCAAAAAATAAATATTATTATTATAATTATTCCCTGATTTACAGAAGACACCCACTAAAATATGATTCAGTGTAACAATCTTTCCAGGCATTTTTACAACAAAAATCAATTCATAACATATTCAAAGACTAATTACTTTCACCCCAAATACTAATTAAATATTTTTTAATGTGCCAGTCTCCAAGGTTTTGCCCGCTTGTCGGTAAGAATTTGTGAGTAATTTAAAACGCAATAAAATGTAATATGCTACCTTATTCTTTTATATATTTTAATATGTCAGATTTAACATGTTGTTTGAATCTTCTTAATAAATATTGTTTTATAATGAATGACAATGTAACATTATTTTAACCAAATTTTGACATTTTATTCTCCAAAACTTAGTTGAAACCTTAAAAGTAGACTTTCTATGAACATAACTTCACTTTTGTCAATCTCCTTTCATGCAGATATCTTAAGATCTTTGACCTGTAGATATATAACGACTTTAAAGCATCAATAAGTTTTGATGATGCAGAGTTTGAAAAGCATTTATGTTGGAAAACATGGACATGTGTTTCTTTCTTTCTTTTTTTTTGAAAGCTTTGTCCCATGTGTTTTGGCTTTATCGCTGTAAAGTCTTAAATTAATTTATATTTATATAAAAACTGCACGCAGATACTTCTGGAAAAACTCCAGAAGATATTAAATGCTGAAATCTTTAGAAATGCATTTAAAATGAAAGTTTCTTTACTCCGAAATCCTTTGTTTGTATTATTTATAGCTATAGCTTCTAAAGAGAAAACAGAAAATGCAATAGAAATCATGTCATGTTAAATTAATTTAAAATGAAATCCTGATAACATAAAAGAATAGTGGTGAAAATCACGATTTTGGTCAATTTACTGGTCATTTTATTAGATGTTTTACAAATAAAGAATAATAATTTTCAAATAAAATAAAGGAAATAAATTTCTTATTCATCATCTAATAAGACGTTCTGATGACAAAAATAAATATATAATATGTGTGTTTATTAAAAAAAAAAAGAAAATGATTTTTACCTTCTCTTGAGTTTGTTCAGCAGCAGATAGTCCAGCATGGGTTAATTCTCTGCTCTTACTGGCTCTTTTCAGTTTGAGGGGTTTTAGTTTTAGGAAGCACCGTGTCACAACTCATTCTCATCTGGGACGGTCCCAGGATGCAACATCTTAGATTTGAGAGGAAACTAGTCAAATTTACACTTTACTTAAAGCCTTGAAGTATTACACAAGTATTCAAAACTAATGCATAATATTTTAAACGTTTGTTTGGTCACGTGTTCAATGCATTGCATTTTTTAAAAGTATAACAATTGATAAGTCATTAATTATAATTAGTAATGCTGTGCATCATAAGGTGCATAACTGATGCATTTAAATACTTCATTTGCTAAAACGTATCTTAACTTTATGCTTTGTATAAGGCATTATGAAAGTAGTTTTATTGCATGAATAAGTTGTAATGCACCTTATAATGCATCGTATGTAATAATTTTAATATATAATGCATTATAACACCTATCTTATTCATTGCTACAGCTTTAAATTATAATGCATTATATTGATGTGTTGATAATGCATTATAATTTAAAGCTGTAGCGTAAAGCATTACCAAAATATCTCGTGCAAACAATCCATACTGAGTGCACAGTGTGTGTTTTTTAGTGAATGTGTGTTAGTATGTGTTGAGTCATGCAGACCTGTGACCTGTGGGCCGGTCTTAGCAGGTGGGTAACAGAGCGTGGCCTGAATGTGTTGGAGTTAAATAAACTGACATCCAGAAAGCCAAGGTCTTGGTCCTTTTCACTCGAGTCTGCACACATCATGCTTGAGTGAATGACACAAAATGGCTTCCTCCAGAAATGGAGGCGCTTTATAGTAAATGGCGTCTGCTCAGGGTTGTATGTACTGTATACGTCACGTTATAATGCCGGAGCTCTCTGGAAGTCTGTTATGTGTGTGTTATGCCTCTGTGCATTGGCAGAAAAGAGAAATCACTTCATTTCACAAATACATTTTGCACGCTTTCAAGCAGAGGTAAGAAATCGAATTGTCTGATATTTGATATTGTTGCTTTTTCCATTCAATGTGACATTTTTATTGTGCTGTAGTTATTTTGTAGGATTTTTATTTTATTTTATTTTGTTTCCTGTGTTGTTTTTATTGACCATTTCTGTGCACAGAATGAATTTATTTATTTATTTACTTATAAATAAACATCTATATATATATATATATATATATATATAATTGTATTTTTTTAATAAATGTTTATATATAGATATCTTTCTTTTTTTGTGCAGACGCATTTTGTTTCCTGTGTTGTTTTTATTGACCAATTCTGTGCACCTAATTTATATATATATATAAATGTAATTATTTTTGTGCAAAGACACATTTTATTTCCTGTGTTGTTTTTATTGACCAATTCCGTGCACAGTATTTATATATACTGTGTATTGTGCATTTAAACATTGTGTGTGTGTGTATTTTTACCATATTAAATGCCAATTTATTCTTGATTTGACACAATAAAATTTGCCTGAAATTATTTTGAGTGTTGTATTTTCACATAATCACATAATTACTTTTTATTTATTCCATAAAATGTATTTTGCACTGTCAAACACTGGAATTAGATTTTTTTTATTTTTTTAACTTATTTAATGATTTATAGGCCTGCTTGCAGTTCTTAGGGACTCTTTCAGAGACTCGTGGCTTGGGCTCTGTTGTATTTTTTTACTCTGATGTCAATAAAGGCAACTGAATAAAGTGAGATTGAGAAGACGTGGCTGTATTTTATCAGACATGTTTAGACAGCTGTTGTCTGTTTTGTGAACATCATATCTGTCTTGGGTTCATTCTGATGGGAATAAAAGCGAAACTTCACCTTATAGTGGCTCGTGATGTCTTTATTTCTACACAAACCGCAATCATTCTGCTGACAAATTCTTCTTCATTTGAAGCCTCTGTGTCACAGTTTTGTAGAGTTTTTTTGTTCAGCTGAGAGTGTTTAAGTCATTCACCAGGTGTGTTGATCCCTGAACGACCCGTAATGCTCTTCTCTGTGCTTTACGAATTAACTGAATTTTGTCTCCAGTGACCTGAAAGGAGCCCTTAAGACCCTTCTTTTGTGGAAGGAGCTCTCAGAAGGGTCCTACCTTCACACAGAGACACAGAAATAAACTTCCACTTGAGCAGAGACACTTACAGACACTTCAGCAAGAAAGAGCCGAAAGCTCAGAGCTAGAAGATCTTTCTGTGAGCAAATCATTATTACAAATGGGTTACAAACCCCCAGAATTGAAGATTTAGATGTTTCGCAATTAAACGCGTTGAATAGATTTGCATCTTCACTTTTTAATATTCATTTTTGTTGTTGTATAACATCTTTCCTTCGAGACTGAATGTTGTGTGAAGTGTTACTGAGCCGCTGCATTGTGTCTAAACGCGAAACTGTTTAAATGGGATGGACCAAACAAAGAGGGCCAAAAATACTGACACTTTACATTAGGAAATGTATTTATTTCTTTTTAAGAGTTATTTTTAGAGTTAGGTTCCCATAAAAAAAAACAAAAAACGAATTGAATCTTGTTTTCTCTTAAAAAACGAATTGTGTTGCAGTAAATTTGATTTATAGCCCTATTTATTTATTTATTTTGCGGCTTGTATTTGAAGATAAATAAGGATCCTATTTCGTTTTTGTTTAACTGCCTTGTTTTTTTCATTATTTATTCATTTTTAATATAACTTCCATTGATGGTCCGCTTATAATTTTATTCGTCTGCTCGTGCTTCAGATTCATTTAAAACAAATAAACACACAAATAAACCCATAAACGGGCTTTGTTTGAATCTGAACAGTAAAAACATAAAACAAAACTCGTGTTTGTTATTGACAAATCCTTATTTGGAGTCACAAGATTCGTGAACTTTTAATAATCCAATGTTTTACTTATTTTATGAAGTTGAGGTAAGATGTTTCTTCATTTGATGGTCGGCTGTTCTATGTAGATATTAGCCTCCTTATGCTTCAGATTATTGTAAAATCAATGCATTAATGGAATTTGTAGTACAACCTTATTATTGGTAAAGCATCATTTATCTCGAGTAAAACATCCAATAAATAATTTAATTATTTATGTGACGTGGTAAAATGAATGAACCGCCATGTTTCTTTCTTTAATGGCCAGCTCTTTACTTCAGATTAATGTCAAATAAATGTCAATGCGTTTTGATGGAATTTGACCAGTTAAACGACAAGAAAAAGTTCTTTCGGCTCTGAATCAAGTTTCGTAAAACTTTTAAACAAAATGTGCATACTAATTTGCATAGGCTATAAAATATAAATAAGTTCAAAACACGTACTATTGCTTCTTAATGAAAAGAACTGATTTTGACTCGTGTTTTCAGAACTAGCAGTGGATTTATTTTTGGTCATTAACCATGTAATACTCCAGTCTCCGTCAGTATAGAAATAAAGTGCAGGAATTGTTTTAGAAAGTAACAGAGCATTGAGTCCCTCCCTCTGAACGTCTGTCCGAGCACATTAATGTCGCTCCTGCTCCTCTGAAGGTGTCTTGAGTTTTTTGGACTTCATATTGTCTGTGCCTCGCGGAGAGTTTCACTCCTGCCTGATTCCGGGACACGTGGAGCTGAAGTTTCAGGAACATCTGGACAGTAAGTTGAGCATTATTTCTATTGGAAATAGGTCAGAACGACGCAGGGGAATCGATTTAGCTGAACGTTTGCGTGAAGGCTCTATATGTATCAACTTTTTAATTTTTCTTATTATCAGCTGAGCACGTGCAAGCATTGCATTAGTTGGTGAATACTGTGCTTTCGTTATTTGACTCTGTTTATCCTCATAGACTATACACAGATGTATATTTAATGCAACAGTGTATATTTAACTTTTTTTGGCATGCATAAGATAAATGCATAGCATGCACGTAAATGCATTTATGAGCACGCGTATAGCTCAATGCATCAAATCCCTCGAGCTGATGAGTCTTTTTTTGTGTTTCGTAACTAGAAAGGACGCGTTTGCATTCATACAGAAATATTCCAATACTTTATTTCTTTGTTCTGAACGTAAGTTCAGGCATATATACAAGAAAAAAGACAAACTAGTACAAAACTGCACATTAAATGACTGACAACTAAAGGTGCAGAACTATAAATCACATGTTGGTTAAAAGGGAAATAAACAGCTCTAGAAATCACATTTCTGATTTGCACAGAGAGTTGAAATAATGGCTTCACAATGTTATAATAGCAAATGAATGTGCAGGGATGTTAGATTTCAAAAAAACATGAATGATCTGTCTTTGGTGCTGAGTCACCTCCACGCGTAAAAACTGTATTAAAATACTGTTATGTGTGTAAACAAAACCTCGTGTCATCACAAAACAGCATTTTACGTGACAGTATGTACATAAACTCATCCCACACATTTAAACCAGTGCTTTAATTCAGTAGCTTAGCTTTACTATAGTAAGTCATTACATGACCTCTCTGAACACAGGCCCACACTGACCGACAGGCAAATTCATAAAACATTGCATATAGATTTATGTTACCATATTTCAGGTTTACACAGCTAACAATAATAATAATAATAATAATAATAATGTTTCATTGTCAGAACGCACACCTGAGACAGTCCGAACGCTCAACCCTGATTTAAGATATTAAGGCGCATTCACAGTTTGGGACATAAATAAAAAAGGAATTAGTCATACTAATCGAATAATATGTGCCAAATATCTAATAATAACAGCGGTATCCCACAGTAACAAGGGATAAAAAATAAACATTTCGAATAAATACAAAACCATCGTTCACAAAGAAATACTATAAATAATACTTTTTTTAAAAAAAGAAAAGAAAAACAAACACGCATGGTTATTGCCTTTGGCATAACTTCATACTACTATTACAAAATAAACTTAGACAAAAAAAAAACCAAACAAATCAGACGCACAGTCCTCACAAAATAAACAGCTTGCACATTTCGTGGCGAGGTTTTCTAGGAAAGTTTGGATATTCCCATTGGAGAAGGCGCGCAACGCTCAGCTCAGGAACGAATTGGGCGCGACGCGTTTGTGTTGAGACAGAAGTCCGCTGGAGAGCGGTGTTGTGAAGGACGGCAAGCTAGTTCTTAGGGAATCCGACAGCAGCGGGGACGGAGAGCTGGGGATGCCGTATCCCGGCGCGTTAGGGAGCGGCTGCGGCTGCTGTGCGCCCGGTACGAAGTATCCATTGTGCCCTGAAAGTAATCCGGCGGCGGACGGCGGAGACACACCGTACCCGTTGATACTCCCGCTAGAGGCTCCCAGAATGGGGCGAGACATGTCCCCGTTCCCGAGCGGCTCCACGCCGGGGAGTAACGATCCGTACGCGTGTCCATGGTTTAGAAATCCGTGCGCTGAGCCGTTATAGTGCGAATGGTGCAGGGGTAAAAACGGAGACAGCTGCCAATAAAGCGGGTTGCTCGGGCGTTCGCCAAGTCCGAGACCCAGGGGCGCGAAGCGGAGGCCCCTTTTCATCACCAACTTGCCCCGCGAGGTCGCCGAGCGCCGGCGGAGCTTCCCGGTGGTTCCGCCGATAAACACATCATCGCTGGAGGGATCCAACATCCAGTAGTTCCCTTTCCCGGGATCGTCATAATGCCGCGGTACCTTCACGAAGCACTTATTGAGGCTCAGATTGTGCCGGATGGAGTTCTGCCAGCCCTGCTTGTGCTCCCGGTAATACGGGAAGTTCTTCATGATGAACTCGTAGATGCCGTTGAGCGTGAGCCGCTTCTCTGGACTCTGTCTGATGGCCATCATGATGAGCGCGTTGTAGCTGAACGGAGGTTTGTCGAATTTCTTTCCCTTTTTGGACGGCTGCTCCTCCGCGTCGCGCTGCGCGGAGTCCATCTCGGACGCTTCCGGGGGTTTGTCCAAGTCCGGAGCCGCCGGGCTGCCGCTGCGCTCCGCGCTCTCCTCGGCAAACTTCGATGGGAGTAACAGGCTCTTGATGCTGAACGATGTCGACTTCTGCACCATGGTCGGCTCACTCTGATCTCCCATGCCGGGTGATGGACAAACAAAAGCCGTGGTTGAAAACGCAGGAGGTCAGGCGCGCAACGGCGGGGACGCTGCATGCATGACAGGACTTTCAAGACAGAGGACGCGACGCCACGCGAGGAATTGGTGATTAACCAGCGCTCGGTCTTACCAACTACCTCATCTCAGGGGAGGTAGGAGGAGCTCTTCTCTCGCTGGAAGCTGGGCAGTACAGTTTCGGCTCACTCCATCATAATGCGCTGAGAGCCCCGCGATCGCTGGAGTCTGGAGAGTCTCCTTTGCGTCACCGATCACGTAGCCCGAATAGGAGGGACGAATAATTGTGCACACATTACCTGAAACGCACTGAAATAAAGTTTACACTATAAAGCATGCGTAATGCTGAATCGAAGTGGCACTCTCGAAGTGTCTTCATAATAATTTGAGTTGTGCGTTAAATAAAATAGGCCCTAAAGCGTGCATAATTTACTATCTGATCCAAAACAGTGCTGTGTATTGCAACCAGCGTGGATGTATTGATTAGTAGGCTTTCCAATAATAATAATGAATGATAAAGCTGTGCGTAAAAGCGCGCCGGCTGAGTCAAGGGCGCCTCTAGTGTCAGCGCGGGTCACAGATCCGCTCAGAGGGGTGCAGAAGTTATGCAGACACTTTGAAGGTCTAATTTATGTGGTTTTTAGTCATTGAGATATACAAAGCCGTGTAATTCCAGTGCGCTCATCTCTAACAGCATGTTTGCGCGGTGAGAAGTGACCGGTGAACATCATAATAGTCTGGACTCACTGTTGTTTATTTCTGTTTTTTGTCGATCAGGTAGTATATTTTTTAGTATATAATAGTATATTATGCGTTCAATCTATCTTTTCTATCTATATCTATCTTTTTATTTTAAAATGACGCGTTTTGCATTCTGAAATAATATTTTTTCCCCACAATTCACACTTTATTATTTGAGAATAAAGGAATAACTTTGTTAAATATCATGCATATCTTTGTTAAATAAATGCATGATTTCGGAACCAAGAAATAACATTTTATTGTCGTTTTCTTGTTTGCTTCTGTCGCTGTTGTGTCTTGCCGACTGTCAAATGATTTAATTTATAACGCATAAATTGTATTTATCTACTATATATTTATATAGTAGTGTACAGACCAATACAACACTTTATTATATATTATTAAATAAACATCGAATATGTATAAATAAAAAGATAAAATAAATAATGCACCCGTTTTTAAGATATTCTGAAATAGCTAAAATACGCAAAACAAAAGAATGCCGTTTAAAACATATTTTTATTCACCAACAACAGTTCGTGTTATAATAATGTATGCTTTTTTATTTGTGTACATACATTTAGTATTTTAAATAATGAATATCATCTCTAATGCGTCAGACGACAGTGTTCTCGCATCGCCGTAGCAATTTTATAATTAATGAATTGTTAAATTCATGAAAACTGTTTGGCAGCACAAATAATAATTCATGTTGTGGTTTTCTAGCTATAAGGAACTGTACACTTTTCAATTGATTTCTTAATAATGCAGTTATATCGAGTTATAAACAGCTAGTGTAGGCTATATTCATGTAAATTAATGTCTTGCTATTTATAATAAATTGTTATAGAAACCACGGGATATATCAGTAATGTTGTCAAACAAAATTAGAGTTTATTTTGATTCCTTCTGCTATTTTCAAGACCATTAAAGCATCACTAGAAGACAATATGATTTCCAGCCAGTTGTCGAGCCGTTTATATATTTTATTTTTCTATCTTTTTATTTCAAAGCCTTGTTTTTTTTTCAATAAACACACCAACCGTGGTCTGAGTAAGAAAACACAATAGTAGCGAGCTTTATTCTTCAGTCTCGTATTATTTGGTCTGTTTTTCAAGCGCTTTTTACGCCACAAATCTAACCGAATCAATCCAGGAATGGGTTAAATAATTATATATTGAGTTACATTGCTATATATGTATGTGTGTGTGTGTGTGTGTGTGTGTGCTATTTATACCAGTCAAGCAGCAGGAACATGTTTTGATGAAGTAGGCCTATGCAAAAAAAAAAACTCATAAATTTGTCATTTTTGTTTTGGTTTGTTTATGTAGCTGCTGCAATACAAAAAGGACTTTGCTAAATAATTTTAAATGTTTATCATCATTTGAGGTCATATACAAATAGGTCAGTGGTGTCAAAATAGGTAATTTACAGTTAATCATTTCAGAGAGTTATGACCGATATTGTTTACGTGCATGAAGAAC